>VDFB02317613.1:0-16378 GCA_007258455.2 Sequoia sempervirens | reverse complement strand
GAAGGCCCATAATAATCCAAACTATAGGCCATTTGCACGACCAAGATCTAAAAGACACCTTCAAGATACAAGAAAAGGAACCCAAGCTAGGGTGTCAAGTATTGGATCTCATAAATTAGGATCTGGTGGGTACAATAGCATTTGTGGTGGCTTGGTAAGTCAATATTTTCATCTATTGTATTCTTTATTTCATAAAAAAGTCATGATTAACTTGTGAGTTAATTGTATCTTATGAGTCATTATACCTTATAAATTTGGTTATAATTGTTTATGTAGGTTCACCAATTTCAAAAGGAAGCTTCAGAGGACCTCCTAAAATATGCTTTACTACATGCTTCCAAAGGTCTTCGACAACATATGCTAGATCAAGGGGAGAAATTAGTCACTAGTCATGAATCTGAGGTAAGTTCTTTGCATGATGGGATATAATAAAATTTCATATTTTGCTTTCATTTCCATTGCAAAACAAATGATATAGATATTGAAATAGATAGATACACCTAGAATTATAATAGTTTCTTTTTTGCATAGAGAAATGAAACAAGCAAAGCTAAAACTGTGATTTGATATGTTATTTTAATGAGTTAAATTTTGTTGTGTATAGGAAGCCCAACAATCCAACTCATTAGGTAGTGAGCATGAAGAGGAGCTAGAGGAACATGAGGAGCAAGTGGGAGAAGAGAATAATGAGGAGGGTGTCCAATGTGATGAACAATTGACACCCACAATTAGAATAGTGCCTCGTATTAGTATAGTTCCTTGTAGAAAGAGGACATAAAGGAAGAGGATGGATAGAAACAAATTAACAAAAGACATGTTTGCTTCTTATGTTTGAGTCTATTGTTGTCTAATCATGTGGGATTGATCGTGGATAAGAAAACAATAGAATATATAGATTAGAATGCTTTTTTTAGCTCTTAGGACTTATTGGAAGAAAAGAAGAACTTAACAAAATGATTTTTTGCAAGATCTTTTATGTTCCTTACATCGATTATTGCAAGCAACTTGCCTAGTTTTCATTCAGATGAAAAAAGTTCCCTGGTTTTATACAATACATTGTTCATTGCCTACTTTATATATATATAATGTATATAGTGTTTCATGTACAATTCATTTTGTGAACTCTAATCGCTGGTACAAGAGAAAAGTTCAAAGTACTTTCTATAGTCACATTTAACCCTGCACAAGCTGCACACATTACAAAGGCTTTAAACAGGGTTTGTAACTATGCATCAAATTCATTCATGAGATTACTATCCTTGCCACTGCATAGGTGTACTAGATAACAAGTTAGTGTCTCTCAAAGAATGCTGCCCCTATCTCACACATATGCATTTCAATAATGGCTTCTGTCTCTTGGTGACCCTTGCATCCAAACTTTCATTTGGAATGCTCCTTGAAACCTTTTAGACTGTGACTCTCGAATGTTGTTCAGGGTTTTAGCTTGAACCTTGCCCACATGTGAGACTGCTGCTTTTTTTAAACCCTAGGAAATTGCACGTCTCTACTATATTTCAAACTTGGCTCTAACTATCTCACAGGTGCGCTATTCTTATTTTTGTACTTTGAAGGCACATGCAATCTACTTCAATTCATCCATTTAGTAATTGTTTTAAATTAGACTTCATTGAATTTCCCAGGGGCAATACCAAAGTCCATAGGACAGCTCAAATCTTTGGAAAGATTGAATTTTTATGAAAACAATCTAAATGGAACTATACCACCTGAACTAGGAAATTGCACGTCTCTCGTTCATTTGCTCATTTACTCTAACCATCTTACAGGTGCGCTACTCTCATCTCTAAAATTTGAAGGGAATATGCTATTTGTTTCAATCCCCCCTCATCTTAGTAATTGTTCTGAATTATATTTTATTGAATTTGATAGGAACTATTCCAAAGACCATTGGGAAGCTCAAGTCCTTGAAATTTTTGTATTCGAGTGGAAACAATTTAAGTGGATCTATACCACTTGAATTAGGAAACTGCAAATCTCTACTTATTTTGTCCCTTTACGATAACCATTTCACAGGTGCACTATTCTCATGTCTTAACTTTGAAGACAACGTGCTAACTAGTTCCATCCCTTCTCTTACTAATTATTTTTAATTATATTTCATTATCTTTGACAGAGGCAATTCCAGACGCCATGGGACAGCTCAAGTCTTTAGAATATTTGAATCTTGGCTTTAACTATCTCACAAGTATACTACTCTCACATCTTTACTTTGAAGGCAACGTGCTAACTGGTTCCCTCCCTCAATGACTATTCTAAAATTATTCTAATTAATACGTCATTAATTTTGACAGGTGCAATTCCAAGGGCCATTGGACAGCTCAAATCTTTAAAATATTTGAATCTTGGCTCTAATAATCTCACAGGTGCGCTATCTTATGACTTTAAGGCAACAAGCTAATGGCCAACTTCTTGATGACCCTTTCAGTGATGTCGATGCAGACACTGGGACTCACCTCTTCAAGGTAGTATTAGAAACTTGGAAAACACCAGACACTCATACTTAATGCCCACACATTTCAGTTGTCTCAGAAACATGGAATAAAATATAAAAGCTCGTAGCAACTCTATGACAGAAGAACATTAATCTAGAATTATAATCTTTTTTCCAATATGCATTTGGGTAAGTGTTTGTTCACCTCTAGGAAATGCTACTGAGTTGGAAGCTCTTATAGACAGTAATGCACACAATATTAGAGTTTTTTGTTCTAATGTACTGAATGGAATGTGTTGATTATAGGAATGCATACAAGGAATTTTGAGATCAAAGACCATATTATATGTGACTCACCATGTTGGATTCTTGCTTCCTGCAGATCTCATTCTAGTAAGCCTCATTTGCATATACAGAAATGCATGCCTGTTAGTAGTTTTGTCTTATCTTTAAAAATAGTTGTAATCAAAATTTATCTCAAATCGTCAAATAGGTAATGTGTGATGGCACGGTTACTCAGGCTGGTCAATACAACAATCTTCTCCAAGAAGGCATGGATTTTATAAGAATGGTTGGTTCATACGATCAAGCTTTGGGGGCTGTTAATGCAATAAAAAATGAATACGGTTTTAGAAGTAGTGAACAGGAGCAACTGAATGAACATGAGTAAGGGACAGATAGCACCTGAAAACTCTTGCAAGCTAGCCGATACCCTGAATATCCAGAATTCAGTACAAAATATAGAAAAGAATGGTAATCAAAATGGTGCAGAGGATCCCAGGCTCAAGAAAGAACAGATTGTGCAGGATGAAGAGAAGCTGCAAGGGAGGGTTAGTTTTCAGATTTACTGTTCCTATCTAACTGCAGTATACAAGGGCCTCCTAATCACTGTGATATTACTGGCTCACGTGTTATTCCAAATATTGGAAATCTGTAGTAACTATTGGATGGCATCTGAATCTCCCACAAGGATAGATAACAAACAAATCATTGGCAGTTCTTTTCTCATTTTTGTGTATATTTCACTGGCAGTGGGCAGTGTTTTTTGTGCAATATTGCGCTCTGTAGTTCTGTCAAAAGCTGCTCTTCAGACAGCACAAATATATTTTGTGAGAATGCTTAGTAGTATCTTCCATGCACCAATGGCCTTCTTTGATGCAACTCCAACCGGTCGCATATTAAATCGGGTCAGTTCAGTAGTACTTTAGCAGTTTGCATTTTGTTGTTATGTAGTAATATAGCTATACTTGCTTTGACATAAATCTTTGCTCTTTCATTCTATGCATCCCCTATCTGTTATTGGTATCGTTCATTCCATTGAGATTATTGTCTGTAATTTGTACTTCCATTAAGAGGCTGTAGTTTGGCTTCACATAAAAATCAGTTGACATATAATGCTACAGTGTCAAACACAGAAGTGCAAATTCAGCTAATTCAAAGCACATCATTAGAATTGACAGGTATCCACGGATCAAACCGTAGTGGACAGGATACTTCCTTTCGACTTGGGGAAGTTAGTTTTCTCAGTGATAGATTTATTGGGGATAATTACTGTTATGTCTCAAGTTTCATGGGAGGTGTTTGCCATATCCATACTAGTCTTGGCAATTATTGTATGGTACCAGGTATGCTTCTCTTACATATTGTCCACTTTTCCTCTAGCAAGAAATTTTCTGATTGAGATGAACAACCTTGCCCTCAAGTGTTAGGCTTATCGTTATATGGTGGAATCGAAAATAGATGAAAAGGATTATCTCATTGTGGTTAATCTTTCCTTTTATTTGAAACCATGCACCTTATTGTAGATCAGAGAGTCTGGTCTTTTTCACCCATAGGCAGAAAAAAAAAAAAAAACCAACCTTCTTTCCAAATGCATCTAATTTAGTTATGACATGTTTCCTTATACATTTCTTAAATTTATTATCTTGACTAAGGAATAAAATAATATCCTTGAAATGCTGATTTGTATCTCTGTCTCCTGGAAAGGAGATTGCAAATAAGCAAACAATTGTCCCTTAAACTTTCCTACAATTTGTGATCATCCAAGAGTCTACTAGAAGTGGGAAGAGGCGCAAAAAAATGTTATATCCTCCTGGTTCTACTACCTTGAAGATTCATCTATTTAACATTGCCCAAGCATGTATGATTTAATAACAGCGTCTTCTTGCTGATTTTACACAACAGTGAATGAAACTTACCTTAGACAATCTCATCTTGAATGGAGAGTGTTTGGAGTAGAGATCACCCAATAATTTCTTCTTGAAGGCAGTCCCGAATACTAGTTAACCTGAGAAATTGTCGTTCCTCAAGATCGTGACATAATTTTCTATTAAATCTGGGAGATAAAAGGTTTGTCTCTAGCTCTCATAAACGTCTTAAGTTGCATGGCAATAGAATGGCTTTCCATCACTTGCAATACCTGTTTTCTAATCTTCAACGGGATGCAAGAGCCAAAACCAAAATATATTTGATTATGTCTACTCTTCCAAAGTTATTGCATATTAAATCAGATAGCATGGATGTAGTTGAACATCTAATGGACTGTTATTTATTGGTATGCATGCAGAAATACTATATAGTGACAACAAGAGAGTTGGCCCGTCTGATAGGTGTTCAAAAAGCTCCAATTATAAACCATTTTGCAGAGTCCATCTCTGGGGCATCCATTGTAAGAGCATTTGATCGAGAAAGTTACTTCATAAATACCAATCTCACTTTACTTGACGACTATTCATGAGTCTGTTTCCAAGCTTTGCATCTCAGGAATGGCTTGGTCTTCGAATGAACTTGCTATCAAACTTTATATTTTCTTCTTGTTTGGTATTTCTATTGAACATTCCCAATGGCGCTGTTGATCCAAGTAAGCGTTATTACCGAGTACAAATATTTTCAATGTGCAAGAGAAGAAAACTGGTTGCTTGCATATGAAGACTAATTTTCATCAAGGGTTTGCACTTTGCAGGTGTTGCAGGGCTAGCTGTAACATATGGATTGAATCTGACAGCATTGCAATTTGGGGTGATACACAACCTATGCAATGTGGAAAACACAATGATTTCTGTGTAGAGAATCTTGCAATATTGTAAAATTCCAAGTGAGGAGCCATTACTCATCGAAGAAAGTCAGCTAAACTGTGATTGGCCATCAAATGGAACATTAGATTTTGACAATTTATAGGTGGGTACCAGCAATCAACCAGATTTTGATTTGGAAATTTAGAAGTCAATTTCCATAATTTAGATTTCCAATGTACTTCAAAATATTATTTTCTACAGGAATTCGGTGAAATATATGAAGCTGAAGAAACTTTGGAACTAGCTTTGGAATAGTTTGAGCGAGTTGCAGGGCTCTATCAAGGTGAAGAAGTTACTAGTATGGCTAACCAGTGCCAACTTAAAATTGCACAGTTTGCAGCCCAGCTTGAGCAGTAAGTTATATGAAAAAAAATATTTGTGAAAGTTTTTTGGGATCACATATTTTCACTTTTGGGCTATCAAATGACTAGTGTAGTGGTTGCTTATAATTGGATTTTTTTTGGGGTTTGATTTGCAGATTTATTATTTTCAGTTAATGTGTAGAGACTTGTGGATTTGTGGTTCTTTAAATGAATAATGCAAATGGATTTACTTGTTAAATCTAATATTGTTTGCTTGCAGGAAAATTTTGCTTTCACCGTATTGATTATCTTAAAGGAAGAATTCAACTCTCTCCAAAATCATATCAAAATCTTGAAAGGCTGTGTTATGCTCAAAGGCGATTTGGAAATCTTGTCGTTCATCAATAACAAAGTACATGATTTAGTGGATTGTTACAATGAAAAGTTATCAGCCTTTGAGAGGACCATACATTTAAAAGGTGATCCCATAATAGTGGTTGGCACGGCCAACCGACATCAAATTATTATTTTTAACTAAATCTTCACATTTGCGCACCTATAGCTGCTAAACCGTGAGGAATTTAGAAGATGGTGCAAACTAGAGTCTCATTAAATTTGTTTGTAGATTCTAAAAAATATTTTTTCCAAAATTGGAATCAAATTCGTAACTTCTTTTTCTCAATTCCAATTTTAAAATTGATTTTTTTTCAGAAAACAAACATTTTAAAAAAGTGACGCACAATCGTATAATCTTATAAATTTTTCTTCATGAAGGATAAAATTCTAATTCTTTCAAATTCTAGATTTGTAACTCTGATATCTAGTGCTTCCGCTATTAGATAGCTTTTATTGAATATTTTTTTTACGAATCGTTTCAAATTCAGACTAATTATAATTCGCATACGCTACGATCAGAGCACCAGAATTTTTTTGTATATAGTCAAATTTATTTATTTATTTTTTTTTTGTTGGATCAAGACTTCAATATCTCGTGCAATAATATTTTTCAATTTTTTTTTGATAATCTTCTATTTTTCCATGTGAAGAACAGCAAAATTCATTTTCGGATGAAAACCTATGTTTAATAAAACTTAAAAAACAAATACATAACAAAACCAAAACATATTAAAATTATATCTATTGATAGCTTTTTTCTAAGGAATACCATATAACTATTTGAAATAGATTTTAAATGTGAATCTTTACATTTGATCCCCAAAAGCTAACCAAAAAGTGATTTTTATCAAAGATTTTGATAGGTAAGCAGATGCATTTATAGGTATGGTTTAAAACTGCCAGGTTTCACCTGCTGGGCCGATCTAAGGTGATTTGATCAAACCCTCTTCTTCAATTGGAATCCTTAAAATGGAACTTTTAAGGTTTAAATCATTATTTTCTTGGAAAATATGTGATTTCACGCAATTAGCTTCCTCTCGAATTGTAAACCACTATTGCATGAAACATTCAATAAGCATGCAAGAAGAAAGTTTCCATTCTGAAGCAAAATTGTCGAGTCCAAACAATTGAGTCAACTCTTTGTCAAGCTACCTTGCCATGCTCGAAAGAGTTATGCTGGTAGTTGGGTATATTCCAGTGGCTTTTAGGAAAATATTAACATTTTCTCTTTCCTAGAAATGAATCGTTTGTGTATGTCATGTTATGACATACGTGTTGCTTATGATTGTATGAACAAGTTTATAAACTATAAATAAAAAAATACTTATTGGCATTTACTTTATGAATTTGGATTCAGATGCATTATTTTCTTTGTTTTTTATGAACATTATGCTTTGTGTATTCGACAACTGTTCATTGTTCCAACTTCAAAATCATTGATAATTTCTATTATAATTTTCCATCGCATTTGAAAAATAAAAAATAAAAACTCCAACAAATAGGACGACGACGAGAATTTGAAAACATTGAATTGTTTATTTTTTTAATACATTTTTACATATTGTCTCTAAAGAAACAATTTTTACATATTGTCTCTGTAGAGACAATGTCTTTAATCCCAACTATTGTCTTTAAAGAGACAAAAGTGAATTGTCTCTAAAGAGACAAATGTGAAATTCTCTCTAAAGAGACAAACGTGAAATTGTCTCTAAAGAGACAAAAATACTTTTATGTCATATTGTCTTTATAGAGACAATTTCATATTGTCTTTAAAGAGACAAAAATACTTCTATGTCATATTGTCTTTATAGAGACAATTTTATATTGTCTTTATAGAGACACCCCCTTAAAGACAATACTTGAGACAATAAACAACTTTTTTTCTGTCTCAATTTAAGACAATATACTCAAGTATTGTCTTAAAAACTGTCTTAAATACCCCTTGATGTAGTAGTGTTAGAGGCTCTACAGCAATTCTAGGCAGGCAATATACCATGCAAATTTGGAGACTGCTGCGCATCGGCCGAGGTGAACATTAGAGGGATAAAACATTCCCGTGAATTCCACCTAATGCTACTCTAGAGGCGGAGGCGGTCGGGGGATTCGGCAGCTCGAATCTTGGCATAAATGTCGCCGCTATAGAACTTCCTTGTCCTTACTACAAGAATGCCGGAAACGAGAGACCCCACTAATGAGTCCACAGTCATTATGATAAAACTCAGGCGAAAACATTCGTGTCTGATACAGGTGAGTTTACTCTGAGAAGGTGCCGGTGCATGAGCCGCCTGTAACAGACTTCTGGAAATTGACGGAGATTGAAAATTATGCAGCTGTTTTCTGGCCTCTTTGTCGTATAGATGTCAAGCCACTGTTACAGAGAGAATATAGGATTCCATTCGACTGGAAGTTGCTCCAAAATCGTAAAGAGTAGCATAATGCTTGAGCCCAAAAAGCTCTGAGATAATGGCAAACAAGACATGCAATTGAGCTTCAAAAGACAGGCCTATAATGACCGAGGATATATACAGTGAATTGATTCATTGAACAAGCTTTAGAAACATTCAATATGAGTGCAGTTTGCTAGACTATAGAACCAAGCGTGAATCTCATTGCAATCTGATATGCCTTTTAAACATAAATTAATTATCAGTTGAAGAGAGAAAACAAAATTACGGGTATGACCATTATGTATTCATTTCCAGCAACGAATTTCATTTCCTGCAATGGTTTACCTTATTTTTTGCAAACTTTCAACTTAAAATATTCTTATCTTCTAAAGGTGCATATCCTTTAATGTATTTGCTATTAGTATAAATGTTCCCTCTTTGAATTTTCTCTGTATTATTCTAGCCGATCTTAAGGGGGATGTTAAGGATTAAGATTGTCTAGAAGATGGTAGAATGTTTCTATACTCTTCCATAAGTTAGAACATTCCTGGAGCTGTTCTAGAAAAGTACATTCTAAGAGCTATTGTAAAAGAAAAAAAGGCCCAAACTATAACAATATAACAGCAATAATGAACATAGAAAAGACAGGGTAAAACAGAGTTGAATCACTCAGGAATTTATATTTTATCTAGAATTCAATACATCCAAAATGCTCTGATACCATGTTAGAATTAAAACATAGCTCTGATACCATGTAAGAAAAACAGGCCCAAACTATAACAATATAACAGCAATAATGGACATAGAAAAGATAGGGTAAAACAAAGTTGAATCACTCAGGAATTTATATTTTATCTAGCATTCAATACATCCAAAATGATGTGTCTAGAAACTATCTAAATGTTGTGTCTAACAAAAATTCGGATGTTGTACCCATCAGCTCTCTACAATCATATATATATAGTTACAATTTCCTTGATGCCTGGAAACTTCTAGTTTTCTAGATGATTCTAAAATATGGAAACTACTTTTTTTTTACAACTCTTGGAATGTTCTTTTCTAGAATAGCTCTAGGAATGTTCTAACTTATGGAAGACTATAGACACATTCTACCATTTTCTAGACAATCTTAATCCTTAACATTTGCAACATTTTGTTTCAACTTCCCTATTTTCATATATAGTAGGATGTGCTAGAGACACTGCTTACAATGATTTAAAATTCAAAACCCTAGCCGCCACGGCTGAAGGTGTATTATAAACCAGTAGTGTCAGCCAAATCTGCCCCTGCTACATCCTCCATTAAGCACCAAGAATCAGCTTACACCAGAAAAAAAAATACAGGGTTTTCAGAATAAAAACACAAAACAAAAAGAGAGCAGAGTATAGCGAACTTTGAAACCGCATTAGATTATTTGGATCTGGGAATAATTAACCTTGTCATTCATCTTGTGTGTCCCATGAATCATGTTAGCATTCTCGGCAACACTGTTCTTTGCGGCTTTCACAAAAATAAAAATAAAAACAAATAGGCCTGAGTTTAAAAGGTTTGCATGCCTTAGAATAAATTAGATGCATTGAGTGGAGTAAATCAAATTCAGTCAGAGACAGACAGTTAGAATAACGGTTTTGTTTAGTCCGTGCAATTTTTGAACCGGAGACCACTCTTCTAGTTACTCACATTTTATGTAACCACCAACATTAAGGACAGTCAGGAAGGATGCCAATTTACATGCAAAAGGTTTTTCTTAACACAAAATATTCTTTCGTTGCTTTCACTATATAACGCATCGGCTTAATCAAACAAGAGTTGCAAGGCAGTGAAGTTCCTGCCACAAAGTTATAGAATAGTTATGTTTTAATATGTTGTGTTTGATAAGTTTTAGCAACAATGTTAATAGAACAAATAAATAATCAATTAATCAATGAGATTGCATTTAACTATGGGTGAAGCTACAATAGTGGTTTACAATTTGATGGAGGAAGGAAAACTGAGAAAAAATGGCCCCATAGAAAAAAAATTGGTTTTAGTGGTTCAAATGAACCTACAAGTTCACCCTGAACCATAAAGGGGTTCGACTGGAATCCAGGGTTCAACAACAGAACCATCAATCAATGCAGGCCTCACATTTCCAAAACAAAAGAAAAAATGTATATTGAGGTCTAATGAACCCTAGGGTTCAAGTATGCAGAACTCCCTGATTCTGTGCTGTAACCCCTTTCCCCACTCTTGACTTTGTTCACACAAAAACCTAATTTTACTCTTTGACACTCTGCAGTTGAGGATGAAAATGGGGAATTCACAAACCCAATTCGTAGTCCTTGAAATCCATCTATCCAATGAATATAATTTTAATATGTTTTGTATTTTTATTATGTATTTGTTTTTTAGTTTTATTAAACATAGGTTTTTCACAAAATGAAGGTCTCTATTCTCGCGACAAGTAGATTATCAAAAAAAATTGAAAAATATGAGTGCACTGTGATATTAAGAAGTCCATCCAACAAAAAAAATTGAATTTGAAGAGCACAAAAAAAGTTACATCGGCGCTGTCAGCATGTCCGAATTGCTCATTGGTTTCGACTTCAAACTTGATTAAAGAAAAAAAATATTCAATAAAAACCTATCTAACTAAGTGGAAGCACTAGATATCAAAGTTACAAATCTAAATTTGAAAAAAATAGAATTATATCCTTCATGGAAAAAAAGTTATGCATTATACGGTGTGCGTCACTTTTTAAAAATGTTGTTTTCTGAAAAAAAAACAATTTTTGTGGGAAATGGAAAAGGAAGTGCAATTTGATTCCAAAAATTTTGAAAAAATACTTTAGAATCTCACGGGTGACAAAAATGTGATGAGATCTGCATCATCATCTTCACCCTCACTTGCCGATGTTATAGGTGTCCCGGACAAAGATTTAGTTAAAAAAATAAAAATTTCGCTTGTCCAGCCAGCTAAAAATCAGAACCACTATTGTGGGATCACCTTATAGAACGCTGGACTAACCTGACAGAATATGTATCAACACTATCACCAATTTTACACTATCCAATATTTTGCTTAAAATATTGATGCATATTTATCAACACTATCAGTCCAAAATAACATAATCATTTGCAAAGAAATAGCATTCATAACACTGAACCAGAATTCTCATCAACATGCATCTGAATCATAAAAAATAACCATATGTAATAGCCAAGTGTCATCAAATATGTATCATGATAAAGCATAAATATCCAATCTGAACTGTCAGACCAAGAGAACCAAGAAAGTGATTTTGTCATCAAGGAAAAACCATGAATAAGCCATGAACACAATTGAGATCCAACACACCTATCATCCTTTCATTTCTGTCACCATCTTGGTTTTCCCTTATCAAATGGTTTAAGGATACTCCATCATCCAATTCAACCCTAAACAAAAATCCACCCAATCATTCTATCAGTCAGCCTTTGTCCTTGTTGAACTATGTTGCCTCTATGAATAGATGTAGGCAAGGCCATCTGTCGATGTACCCCCGAGGCATTAGGTCAGTCCTTTAGGCATTTTCAAATAAAATCATGATTCACTCCCTTTTTCATTTCAACAAATTCAAGAGTTGCATTGAACTACAAGACAATCAAATAAATCAAAAATAGTCAAACTCAGATACAAGATAGTCATTTCATCAACATTTAAATTTTGAACCAATAGAAAAAATAGTCCAATCCATCGTCTAGTCAAAATCAGTCAAATTGACAAAAACAATGTCAATCTCATCACTCTATGGGTCCCTCCAAGATGTGTCCTTCTTGGACTTAGACCTTGTCAAAATGTCATTTTCCTTTTTAGGATGTGTCCTTCCTGACGATAGGCACCGTCCAACCATCAAAACTGTCAAACTATCTAGTAATTAACTTTTGACATTGGCAAACGCATTGAATGGCTATTACTTTTTCTAGTCTATTTTGTCTTATCTTTTGTCTCTTTGCTTTGGGTTACTTTATTTATGCTCTAATATGCTAAGCTAGGTTTTTCCCTAAGCTACAACTAGTGATGGATAATTTCATGCATTTGGATATTTGGTTGATTATTGTAGCCTATCCATCACATTAGTTGCTAGTTGTTAGAGTTATTATTATTTGATATGTAATTTTATATGATGGGTAACTTTTTACATTTGGATACTTGATTAATCATTACACTTCAAAGATAGTTATGATAATTTTTTAGAAGGAATATAAGTTTAAATAATTTGTTCTTTCCCCCTTCTAAATAATTTAAACATATTTTATATATTTTTATTTTCAAGAAAATTTAAAACTCATTCAAATATTTTAAATAAGTTTAGCTAAGTAATTAAGCCGAGAGGGATTATTACCGAGAGGCTTATACAGTGAAAGCAACGAAGGATTTTGAAGCTGCATTGAAAATGACAGGCGAGAGTCATGTGTTGCTTTTGCTCAATCTTTACCTAATTTAAATGGTGAATAGTATTATTTTATATGAATTAGCAAAAATGTTGCAGGCTTGTATTTGAATTGTCCCTATCTAAAGTATTTCGCGAGATTCAAAATAGGAAATTTTGGTGACAATAATTCCATTTTGTATTCTTGCTTCGAGAAAACAAAAAAAAAAAACTCCTGTAGAGCCCTTGCAATGCCATCTCCCAACCTCTGCCATGCCTAGAAGTGTCTTGTTGCTGCACCAACTCTCCTCAACATAGCGATTAGGGTTGAAAATTTTAGCCGTTCTTTTGCTTTTGATAATGTTCACCCTAATTTATATTCACTGTGCAAAATGAATTTTAAAATGGAGTCTAAAACAATTAGTTCGGCATATCAATTGCAATATTGTGGGTATAAAAATAAAATAAAATAAAATGGTTAGGCACCGAGTTTTAGACTTACCGAAGAATTGAATTAAAATTAGAATTTGTTATTTTAGAGTATTAACTCACTATTATTTGTTTTGATCTCTATTAAAACTCATCTTGAGCAAATGATGATTAAGTGACTAATGTGAGGATATGTTCTCTACTTAAATGCTTAAAATTCCCCTCACCCTTCATCTCCATTTGATAATTTCTTTTAAATAAATTATTGTTGTTGAATCATAGTTTACTTAAAGATCATGTATTAGTTTTGGTAATTGTTCACAAAAATAAAATAAAATATAGAAAGCTTGTTAATTGCTGGAACCACTACTTTGATTATACATCACCATTTCCATGGAGAATATTACAGTAGAGTAAATAATAAGCTAATTAGAGTAAAAGAAAGTAAAATCCCCTTCCTTCATTTTCTTTTATCAACTAATGGTTTTGAAATTAGAAACTTACAATTTAAAAGATTTTATGTAAGAAACAAATAAACTTTTTAGGTTTAAAAAAAAAAAGTTTATAAAAAAGAAAATTAAAAAGGAAAGAAAGAAGTTACGTGAGAAAATTTTGAGAAAGAAGGGTAAAAGAATAAGTCATGGAATAAGAATTAAGAACATAAAATAGGGAATTTAAATATATCTAAATAAACATTTTAATAAATAATGTCTAAATATATTTAGAGGTATTCTAATGGTTAATTTTAAAAGAAGAGGAGATTTATATATATAATTATGTTTATATTATAATCTATTCATAATTATATTTAAATTTTTATATCATTATACTTATTAGGTCAAAGTGTGGAAGTCATGTGATGCTTTTGCTCCCGTCAGAATTTTGCGGATGGAGAAAATTGGTATTTTTTCATGATCTAAATCCTTTTAGATTGTTTCTAGATTAAAAATTATTGATGAAGTTTGCTTTTATATGTCACTGTGTATAATTTCAATCCAAAAACAATCTTATCAAGACTACAATCATAAATATACATTCTTTTAATGGAATAAAGTTGTTTATGGTGAAAAAATACAATCATTAATTAATATGTATTTCCACTCACGAATTCAAATAGTATTTTATTCCAATCACTATTTTAATCTCAACTATGAGAAGTTAGATAAAGGGCTATTTAATGTCTAATTTGTTTCAAATTTATAAACAATTAAAAAAAAATAAATTTTTTGAAATATATGGTAGATTCTTTACCATATGAATTGTTTATAAATCTAAAACAAATTATGCATTAAAGAGTGAAAATCGTAATGGCAATTACATGTTGACAAATATATGAAAATTAGAGCATGTTTCAATAGTTGTGATAACTTAGTTGTTGATATAATGTTCAAAAGTTGTGATAGTAGTTGTTTATATAATTCTCAATAGTTGTGATAGTAGTTGTTTATATAATGCCCAATAGTTGTGATAGTAGTTGTTTAAATAATGCCCAATAGTTGTGACATGATTTCCCTAGCTTAAAAAAAATGTATTCCTTTGATCTAAAAAGCAACCAATCATGTGATGGCACATCAGTGCTCAACTACCCATGATGTGAATGCACAAGTTTTGTTAGCACTTTTATTTTGGGCCTTTTTGGACATCTTGACAAAAAGCATGTTGATGTGGCATAATTTTTGATGATGTGGCCCTAAAACAAAATTTATAAGCAAAAGACCTGCCAAGTAAGCTGCTATAAAAAATTGGGAGTGATTTGAAATTTTCATGTAAGACGAAGTTAGGGTGCACAACTATTAGGTCCTCTCCCCTAATAATTAAAATTTTAAAGAAGATTTCAAATTTAATTTCTTAATAATTTTAATTGATTTAAGATAAATAAGTGTTGTTTTGTATACAATACATCATATAATTTAATAATTTTTATATTGGACAATGTAGTTATAAGAATAAAAGCTACCAGTTTTTTATAATTTCATAGAATTCAAGATATTATAATTAAATTAAGTTAAAAAAATTGTTTTTTTCTATATATCAATTTAATATTAGAATATTGTGATATAAAGAGGTCTATTGATTAGTTGATTAATTTTGGAAATTGAAAGTTTATTAAAAAGTATATACACAATAAAAAAATTAGCACAATTTAATATAATGTTTCATTTTTTTGTTAAAATCTTGAGAAAACAAGAAATATTAAAATAGCAATTTATATTTATTCACATATTCCACAAACTCAATCTCTCTAGCATAGGCAAGCATATATGCAATATGTGATGTTTACTTACAATTATCTCCACTAAACATGCTTGTAAACTCATGACAATGATGTAAAAGCTTTTCTTGTTAATGGGGAAATTGGAAAAAAAGGAAAATTGTTTTAGTACAGAGGTTGTGTGCATTTGTGTGGGAATAAAATGAAATCATGTAGGTTACAAGATTTTGTTATCATTTGTGTAGGAATCTTACTTGTCATATCTGTGTTTTTTTGAATATTAGTCAACTTGTAGAAGCCCAAAAGGATATGTCTCACCATTTAATATGGGACAAATACTAGACTAGACAAGAAGTGGTATGTGCTAGACTAGACTTGACATGGTATATATTTCTCCAGATTCAGCCGATTTGTTTAGAACATGCTCCTATTTGTTCAGATTTGTTCAAATAGCTTTATAGTTAGGGTTAAGCTTCAATTTGGGTTAAGGTTCAATTGATTAAAAATAGGCACCTTGCAAAGGATATACTTTACATATATTTTTAAAATATAGGTATGCTAGTTAGAGAGTATTTGAAATTTAATAAAATCACCTATTTATTGTAAAGGCATAGATATTAATTAGATCAATTTTTATTAATTATTATTGTAGACACATAAAATTGTCCTAGGCTTACAACTCTTAGATTATTCAACATTGCCCCTTTCATTCTTAATAATTAAATAATTTTTAATTAT
>VDFB02317610.1:0-47101 GCA_007258455.2 Sequoia sempervirens | reverse complement strand
ACTACCCTTTGAAAAGTTGCAGGTGCATTACACAAACCAAATGGAAGTACTAAGTAGACATAAGTCCCCCAAAAACAGGTAAAAGTTGTCTTCTCTTGATCCTCAAATGCAATCTGTATCTGATTATAACCACTGAATCCATCTAGAAAAGAAAAATATTGCTTAGCTACAAGTGAATCTAGTACTTGATCTATGAAAGAAAGGGGAAAATGATCCTTTTTGGTGGCAGAGTTTAGTTCTCTGTAATCAACACAAACTCTCCATTTACCTCCCTTTTTAGGCACAATTACCAATGGGGACACCCACTGGCTGTCTAAGATAGGGTAGATAAATCCTGCATCCAATAATTTCTGTAATTCCCCTTTTACAATCTCCCTCAATGCAGGGTTGATTCTCTTTTGTGGTTGTCTTACTGGTGTGCAGTCATCTCTGATATATATCTTATGAGTACAGAGCTTGGGATTCAATCCTCTCATGTCATGGTAGTCCCATGCAAATGCATGTTGATGGGTCTTCAACAGGTTTGTCAGGGACAACTGCTACTCTTGACTCAACTTGTTAATATTCAGATGTTTCCCTTCTGACACTTGCACTTGTGTGGTTAACTCAATCATAGTTGTTTCACTAATACTTGGCATCTATGTTACTGATTCGCCTGGAAATCGCCCTGATACGATACGATTCATACCAAGTACGAAATTCGGATACGGTACGCGCTGGATTCAACCAGGATATGTTATTGCGCCTGCGGATTCGATTTGGATTCGATGGGTGCCTGCATATTCAACCAAGATACGATGGAAAGAATCTGCGACGAATCCAAGCGTGAAAACGCCCAGTCTGTGGAATAAAGTGTTTTTTTAGCATTTTTTTGACCGAATGTTGACTTCTAAATATTTTAATATTCATTGCAACCCTAATTTCAACCTCCAAACACACTAAATAGGTAAAAACAATCTCATTTAACAATTTGTGAATGAAAAACGAGTTTTTTTGCCTCCATTGTTGAACTTGCTCTCTTGCTTGCACAAGCTCGAATAGACTTGAAGGCTGATCATTGGTTGTTCAAAGTTGATTGTTGTGCTATTCCTAAGCACTTGCAAGTGTTTGCCAAGATTCAAGAAGATCATAGAGCAAGATTTGTTCAAAAGAGGTAGGTTTCTTTGAAGTTTTTTGATTTTTTTCTTACATTTTTTTAAAGTTTAACAAATGAACTATTTTGTTTTGTTTTTATTGTTTTACTTTTGTTGATTGTTCTCATTCTTTTAGGTTTTTTAGTTTCAAATTTCAATACCAAAATTATTTCAATCTGTTGTGCCTTAGGTATTACAATGGCATCTACTCCTAACTCAGG
Source organism: Sequoia sempervirens (assembly GCA_007258455.2). Classification (NCBI taxonomy): domain Eukaryota; kingdom Viridiplantae; phylum Streptophyta; class Pinopsida; order Cupressales; family Cupressaceae; genus Sequoia; species Sequoia sempervirens. The sequence goes on along the minus strand of VDFB02317610.1, from coordinate 45,747 downwards.
CCAATCTCATTTCAAAATAAATGCAACCTCTCCCCTTTGGAAATATGTAGAAATGGTTCAACAATGTCCAGGTGGTGGAGTATTTATTTGGATTTGTAGTCATTGCAAAGTTCGATATACAAGCTCATACAGTCGAGTGAAAGCCCACTTGTGTAGGATCTCTGATACTAGCATCAAACCTTGTCCAGGACCTCCAAAAGGTGATGGTAAAGGCCTTCCAAATGACATAGTGTTGAAATATATTGCTGAGCAAGAAAAAGCAGAGCAAAAAGTTGTTAGTCTTAAAACAAGCCATCCTTTGAGGAAAGGATCTCGATCCATGAAACCCCCTACACCACCTACTTATCTTCCACCTACAAAAAGCCATCCATTTATGAACATCCCTCAAGAGCAAACCGTGCCCTCATCAAATAAAAGATCTAAGGGACCGTTGGAAGCTTCATTTCAAAATGAGGCAAGAGAGATTGTTGATCAAGACATAGCAAGATGTGTCTATGCCAATGGATTGGCATTCAACGTTGTTCGTTCACCATATTGGCAAAAAATGGTGAAATCTATTAATGAGCTCCAAAGGGGTATAAGGGCCTAGGTTTTGAGGTGTGTTTGCACCTTATTGGAGAAAGAGGTGAAACATGTAGCAGACTCTTTGAAGCCCATAAGTGATTCTTGGATCAAAACAAGGGTGACCATCGTTTCTGATGGGTGGAAAGATGCAAAAGAACTGCCCATTGATCAATGTTATTAACATTATTACAAAGTGAAATGTTTTTGAAACAATGGATTGTGAGGGGCCAATTGAAAGATGGTCCATTTATTGCTAACATCCTTTGCCAAGCTATTGAAGAAGTGGGCCATCAAAATGTTGTGCAAGTTATAGCAGGCAATGCCAAAATTGTGAGGTTCTTTGGGTTTGTGGTTGAGGAGAAGTATCCACACATTTTTTGGACACCTTGTGTTGTCCACTCCCTCAATCTAATGCTACAAAAAATTGGATCCAAAATTGAGTGGATCAAGCAGGTGTATGCTGAGGGCGAAGACATCCAAATGTTTGTCACCAACCACCATATGACACAAGGAATATTTAGACAATTCTCAAAATTGGAATTGTTGAAGGTAAATTAATTCTCAATATTCTTAAATTTTTAGTTTTCTTTTAATTTTAAATTTTGATTTTATGTAAAATTTGAAATTTTTATTTTATTTTTGATTTCCAAATGAGTTCTTGAGAGACCCGTTTTGCCTCCAACACAACTGTGTTGAGATGACTTACAAAGGTTCGTGAGGCACTCTGTGCCATGGTAATCAGCCCTAATTGGGCCATATGGAGGCAATCTAGTAGTAAAAGGGAAAATAGGGTCAGGCAAAGGATCCTAAATGAGTGTTGGTGGGATCGTGTTGAGTACCTGGTCAGTTTCACTGAGCCTATACTAAGTATGATCCATTACACAGACATGGATAGACCTTGTTTGGGAGAAGTATATGATGGTATCGACTCAATGATTAAGAAGATGAAAACCATCATCAATGCAAAAGAGGAAGATCCTGAAGAAAAGTTCTTCAAAGAGCTACAGGAAATCATGGTTGATAGATGGAACAAAATGACCCCTCCATTGCATCTTCTTGCTTTTGCATTGAGTCTCAAATATTATAGTCCTAAGATTCTTTCTACTTCATCAAGAGTTGCTCCATATAGGGATGTTGAAGTGGCTCAAGGGTACAAGGCAACACTTCAGAGACTCTTCACTGATCGTGACCAACGTGATCGAGTGAGGGCTGAGTTCATGGCTTTTGCATGCTCCGGTAGTGTTGATCAGAATCTTGATGCTCTTCGAGACAAGTACAAGGTGGATGCTCATAGTTGGTGGTACTTCCATGGGAAAGAATACATGCACCTCCAACCAATTGCAATAAAAATCTTATCCCAAGTAAGTTTTATATTTTGTAATTTTAATTTTAATTTATAATTTTATATTAATTAATAATTTTGTTTAGTTAAATTTTGTAACTCTTAACTATTTAATTTGGTCTTAATAGGTTGCTAGTTCATCTTCTTCTGAGAGGAATTGGAGCACATTCTCCTTCATCCACTCAATAAAACTCAATAGGCTGCGTTCAAAAAAGGCAGAGGACTTGGTGTATGTGCATTCAAACTTGCGCCTCCTTACACACAAGCAAAGTTCCTACAAAGGAGACACAAGGAGGTGGGATATTGAGCCAGAGCAGCTTGACTTGGATGCTTCCACAAGTCACTTAGCTGCACTTGATATTGATGATGAGTATGAGCCTGAAGCAGCTACTAATCATGAGAGTGGTAGTGTCAATGCTACTGATAGTGGCAGTGCTTGTGCGAGTGCCACTAATGCTATTTGTGGTTCTACACAAAATGTAGCATCTAATGATGCTAGTTTGTTTGATGACCCATATGATTCAGATTGATCAATGATCAATAATGGCTAATTGTAAACGTTTGACATTTTATGTTTGAACTTTAATTTATAATTTTATTATTATATCATGGCATTCGAGTAATCACTAATATTTTAATATTTGACTTAGTGACTATGAAAGTAGTGATGTATTTTTGCTATGTTATTAGACTATTAATATGGTGGTGTATTATGAACTTAATTACTACTGCAAATATGTATATATTTCTAATTTTTATATGTTTTTTGTATTGTCGTACCCAAGCCGTACCCAACCCCAAAAATATTTTTTGCCGAATCCCGTACCAGATTCTCGTACACATACCCCAATCCAAAAACGAATCGGTAACTTAGCTTGGCATTTTTAGTTCATGTGATAGCAATGTATGAAGCATATCAGTTGTTGTAGGAAGTTCAGTTGCAGAAAGAGCGGACAGAAGTGTCTTTACTGGACCTGCAGAGCCAGATTCATGAGTGGATGACTCTTCATGCACCTCACAATGGTTCTGAATTATGTGGGACAATACTTCATCTTCTTCCTGAAGTTGCATGAATGGACTTTTGCTTATCATCATGAGTTGTGCCACTGAATTGACTTCCTCGGCCTCTTCTCAAGCATGTGACCATATGGGGTTATCCATATCATGGGATGGTTGAGCAGGAGGGTAGAGAACAAGCTTTTTGGTGCTTTTCCCATCAGAAATAGTCATGTCCCTTGACCGGCATCCAATGTAAGCATTTGTTGTTGCTAACCACGGCCTTCCTAGAATAATGGGATACTCGCCTAGTGTAGCTTTAGGAGAAAGGATCATAAAATCTGCTGGGTACTCCCAAGAGTCTAGAGTTACCACAAGGTCTCCTACTATAACATCTGGTTTGACAGTGGAACTATCAGCAAGTTATAGGATAGTAGGAGTAGGTCTCATGTTTGCAACATTTAGTTGTTGCATGATATCCTAAGTCATCACATTTATTGCTACTCTCAAATCAATTAGAGCACTCTTTATTTGGATTTCATTTATAACAACTCCTACCATAGGACTACCTGGGTCAGTGTACTTAGGAACAGTAACTTTCCCAAGCATGATATCTACCAATTGTCCCACCACATGAACTGTAGTGGGGTCTTTCTTTTTCCTCCCTGGTTTTTTGAAGCATGCTTCCTTGATTGCTTTGCCATATATGGGGACATCTTTTATGGCCTGAAACAAAGGTATCTTAACACATGTGTTTCAGCTGATCCAAAATGTCAAAGGTTGTTTCCTCCTCTTCCTTTTGTTTAACAACTTCTAACCTGTGAGGAAATCGTGGATCTTGATCAGTCTGTTGAACTGGTTCAGGATTTTTAGGCACACTTGGCTGAATGGGGACATTTTGATGCTCCTTTTCTTCCACAAGAAGCTCGGTGATGATAGGAGTGGAAGGAGCTAGCAAAATGGTTCCTGAACGCAGATGGATGTCACTCACACTCACAGCATATGCAGAGAATTGATTAGGATCCGCAAAGTAAACTGGTTGTTGTTGTGGTTTGTTATTTGGGTTAGGTGTGGGTTGAGCTGGTAACTGAGTAGATCTAGGTGTTTGAACTTGAGCTAGTAAGAGGAGGCATTATAGCAGGCTGTTGAGGTTGTGAAGGTGGTTGCATGTAACTAGTTGTCTAATTTAGCCATTGTTGTCCTCCCCTCCATTGGGATGTTTGCTGCCAGTTTCCTGGGGGTGGTTGCCAATTCCCTTGGAACAGCTGCCAATTCCCCTGAGATTGTTGCCACTGGGGTGGAGAGTTTTGGTGATTAGACCAAGTGTTTGGAGGGTTATTCCAAGGCTGAGGTGGATATCCTCCATAGTTGGATGGGTATGGGGGTTGCCATTGATTACCAAATGCATAAGAATTAAAATAAGGCCCAGCAAAAGATAACGGATTTGGTGGCATACCTTGTCTTGGGGCCCATGGTCTCCTTTGTGCAATGTAGTAGACTTGATCATTATCTCCCTAGATTGGCTTGAACTCAAGTGGGATCTGCTTGCTGTCAATGTTAGCTACCATTTTGCATTTGCAGTCCTTCTTTTGTCTGCAATGAGGGCAATATTCTACCAACAATGCCTTTGCCTCCTCATGTTTCTTCTTTGCTTGAAGTGTATCTAGCTGAGTAGCCAGATTGTTTATGATGTCTTGCTTGAAATCTGCCAACAAGTGAGTAATCTTCATCCTTGAAACTCCATTGGTGGATGATTTACCCATAGAGGATTGGTAACCTCTTCCTTTCTTTGAAGCTGCCCTGGAATAGTTCTGACAGATCTTCTTAATATCATCCCAAGGAACTTGGGTGATATCTCCTCCTCCCATCAGGTCCAAAGCATCAATGCAGTTGTCATTGATCCCACTAAGGAAGAGCAGCTTTTGAGACTCTTCATTGAGTGTATGATATGGAGATTTCTGCAAGCAAAACAGAAACCTTGAAATGTAGTCCTCCAAACTCTCATCTTCCTTCTGCTGCATCCTAAAGATATCATCTCCTCTCATATCACTGCCCCTACAAAATTCTTTGTACTTCTCAAGAAACTTTGTTTTCATATCATCCCAAGCCTCTACAATATTCCTACCTAAGCTCATAAACCATCTTAATGCAGCCTCTTTCAAGGTGGTAGGAAACAACTTAAGCCTATGCGCATCAGTGGTATAGTCATAGCTTATGCAGAGGATGTCAAACTCAAATAAGAAAGTGTCAGTCTTCTGTGACAAGCCCATAGAACTTAGGAAGGACTGATGCAGGGATGTTTTTAAGGTTATCAACTTCATTCTGATGAGTGATAGGAAATGGAAAAGATGGCTGGTTGGGTTTGTTTCTATTTGCATCAACCATGCCTGCTTGATGGAGTTCCAAAGCAAATGGATTCTCAATCAGATTTTGGTCTTCAGAGGAAGTGTCAGAACTAGTCAAATTCGGAAATGCGTCAACAAAAGGGTGTGCCTCTTCTTCTTCATCATCTCTTGGCAGATTTTAAAGCTCAACTAGCTGAAATGGATCAGGGTCATTAGGAAAGAATCTCCCATAAGCATTTATTCTCCTTCCTCTATGCATGCAGTATCAACTCAATATCAGCCAACTCACACAAAGAATTGGTGAAAGAATAGCAGGTCATTACTTTCCTTAATGAAGGGTATGCTAAAAACAAACTTCAGAAATACTATAGCAAGAAAGAAACTATCAATGACTCCAACAAACTTCCTAGTTTGACACCATCCCCGGCAACGGGGCCAAAAATGTTGGCCTCCTCTAATGGTTTAATAACTAAGCCCTTAGAGTTGTGACTTAGAGATTGGACATCTACAAGAAGTAGCTATCTTACTCATCATGAAGGTGCATTTCATTGTCAACCCAAGGATGTAAACTTGAAATGGGTTAGCACTGTATGTGCACTAGGACTCTATTGCAGTCATCCATAAACTAAGAAATAAACAATATTGGAAATGAAATGTTGGAAAGAAATCAACTTAAGCACTGAGCATGAATCAACAACTACACTAAGCATCAACAACTGAACTGGAAATGAAATATAGAAATGGAAATCTCAACAAACAGACAAGAAACTACTCTGTCTGTCTTAGCTGCAAGAACAGTCACAAAACAAAATTTCAATGGCTGCAGGAATGGACAGTTGTTGAAACTAAAACTAATTACTAAACAAAAAATAACTTTTAAACTAAACAGGTGGAATTCTCACCAAGTGGGCCCCCTTGAGTGAGTCTCCCTTAAGCTAACTCAAATGCAGCAACTCGAATATCATATTATTTCTTGAAAACATGATTACAACATCTCAGCAATATGACTGTATTACTAAAACTGGAAAATGCAAGTACAATCTCAGAACATCCAACCTTATGAAAAGGGGCATCTGACCATCATTTATAGAGAGAAAAACTACTAATCAACCCTAACTACCTAGGCAGTCAACTCCATCAAAATAGGAGGATGCCACTTATTGAAAGCATAGAAAAAGAGGGAGGAAGTTATGCGTGCGCCAAATTTGGTCAAAGCAGACTTGCCCAACGAGAATCTAGCATAGCACACTCCCTAGATTTGCTCAACAAACAAATATGACCATTAAAAGGTAGTTACAATCTATTCGAATTAGGAATTTCCCTCCATTGGAAATTTTCCCTCCTTTAACCTCTTAATGATCATCTTCTTAACTTTCTTGGCAACCAACCAGCTAGCAGGAGTTCCTTCCACTTGGCAAGCTTCGTTGACATCAGCATCTTAGTGTAAACCTGCATAATGACATTAACACGCACAAACAATTGCATACCTATAATTACCTTAAAGTAACATCCATTCAACCACATGTAACATTAACATAGATAACTCACATAGCATGTTAATGTCATTAAAAGTCACAAGGATAAACTTATGCCCAAGGTTTATGGTTTTAAGGAAATAACAAGGAAAATGTCAACAACCAAGTGCCAAGGTCTATGGTAACAACAGCAAATATATAATAAACCCTATCAAAATTGAGCCATTAATTGGACTCATCAGGAGTTGTGACAACTATTTATCTTGGGATTTGTGCCAGCTGATCACAAACTTTTACCTTATTTATTTTGTGCTTTTGGAAAACAGGAGGGATGGCATCTATGCAATCTAAAAAGGAGCCTACCTCTTATGCATTGATGGCCAAAAGACTAGTAGATCGTGTCAAATCATCTGCATGGTAAATTGATTCGGGAGCCTCTCAGCATTTCACAAAGAGAGATTGGTTCACGGAGTATATGGCTTGCTTCAATTCCGTCATCTTTGGTGGTGGTGAAGAGTATATAGTTGTCGGCAAGGGCAACGTTCAAATCACATCTAGTGGGAGAAATTTAATATTTCTCAATGTATATTGTGTGTCGAGCATGGAGCTCAATCTGCTCTCAGTGAGTCAGATTATGCGACACCGTTTGAAGTTGGGCATCATCTTCAATTCTCACAAGTGTCAAATTGTTGATAATAAGTCCAAGAAAACTGTGGAAGTTGGGCTCAAGGACCATGATTTGTATCGGCTGGTTGATATTGGAGATTCTCAGGAGTATGCATTGGTTGCAAGGAATTCATCTATCAGCACTCTTTGGCATCAGTAGTATGGGCATCTCAACATTGCCTACCTCTCTTAGCTGGCTCGAGAGAATTTGGTAGAAGGCTTACCTAAGATTCAACAAACACATGGTGCTTACGAAGCTTGCCACGCAAGGAAGCAACATCATACTCCATTTTCAAATGGAAAGTCTTAGAGAGCATCCAAGGTTCTACAGCTAGTTCATGCAAATGTTTGTGGAGCAATGAATACTACAACGGTCACTGGTGCCAAGTATTTCCTCTTGTTTGTTGATGATTTTAGTGGAAAATGTGGGTGTATTTCCTCAAGGCAAAGTCACAAGTGTTTAATGAATTTCAGAAGTTTAAGGCATTAGTTGAAAAAGAGTTTAGATGTCAAATCATAACTCTTAGGTTAGATAATGGAGGTGAGTTTTGTTCCAACCACTTCACCAACTTCTGTGCTAAACACGATATCAAGCATCAGCTTACCACACCCTATATCCCTTAGCAAAATGGTGTTGTTGAGCAGAGGAACCATACCATCACGGAAATGGCCCGTTGTATGTTGGAGAACAAAAATGTTCCAAAAGAATTTTGGACTGAGGCAATCTATACTGCAATGTACCTTCTTAACCGGTCTCCGACGTAGGCCATTACGAAGATTACTCCAAAGGAAGCATGGTCTAGGAGGAAACCAAGAATCACACATCTCAGGGTTTTTGGTTCGATTGCATATGTTTGGATTCTAGATGCCATGAGGACCAAGCTGGATTCCAAGAGCTAGAAGTTGATGCTAACAGATACAGTGATAATCATAAGGCCTATCGGCTAATTGATGTGGATATTGATCGTTTGACATTTAGCAGGGATGTTGTGTTTGATGAGGAAGGTGGGCCCTTTTTGCTCTCTTCTCCCATCAAGAGTTTTGAGAACCAGCCTCTGAAGACTAAGGATTTGGGAGCTAAGCTTTCAATAGCTCCACCTAAAGGGAGGGATTCTAATGATTCTGACATTGTGGAATCTCCTAGGCAAGATCCTGTACCAACACCACCAGATTTCCCTCAGGATAACTTGGATCAGCATCCAAATGGTATTATTCCAGGCAGCCCAAGTCATGATGATGATCATCCTAATTTGGAAGAAGATGCATCTCCTCCTCGTCCTAAGTGGTGGGCGAAGCTCATTGGTGATGTTCACAATGATGAGCTTGTTGAGGGAAGATTATCTAAAGCCAAGAGCAAGAACACAGTAAACTTTGCTCTTATGGCCAACACTCAGAGTGTTTATGAGCCCTAAAACTATTTGAAGGCGAAGGGTAAACCTGAATGGGAAAAGGCTATGGATTTTGAGCATCATAGTCTTTTGAAGAACAACAAATGGGTTCTATCAGATCTTCCACTAGGGAAGAAACCCATTGGCTACAAATGGGTATACAAGGTGAAATACAAGGCTGATGGAACATTGGATAAATACAAGGCTCGGCGGGTGGCTAAGGGGTTCTCGCAACGAGAAGGTATTGACTATGAGGAAATCTTTTCTCCCACAGCAAAGACGAGCACCATCTGACTTGTCCTAGCCATGGCAACACAATTTGGTTGGGAGGCCCACCAAATGGACGTGAAGAGTGCCTTAATGGAGATTTGGAGGAAGAGGTCTACATGACATAGCCTCTTGATTTTAAGGTTGCAGGAAAAGAGCACAAGGTATGCAGATTGTTTAAAGCTCTTTATGGCCTAAAGCAGGCACCCAAGGCTTGGTACCTGAATATTGACAAGTACTTGGTTGCTTAGGAGTTTCAGAGAAGTCTCTCAGATGCAAATTTGTATGTCAAGAACACTAGTGGTGATATCATTCTTCTTGTCATCTATTTGGATGATATCATCATTACTGTCAGTGGGTTACATTTGATTGACTAGATCAAGTCAAATTTGTGTCAGGCATTTGAGATGATAGACTTGGGTCTCCTACACTATTGTCTTGGTGTAAAAGTTTGGTACACAGGTGGCAATATCTCCATTTCTCAATTGAAGTATGCCAGGAGTCAGTTGGAGAAATTCAAGATGGAAGATTGCAAAATCTCATCCACTCCTATGGAGATGGGGCTAAAACTTTCAACCAAATCAAACTTACCAATGGTGAATGAGTCTGCATTCAGGCAACTAGTGGGCAGCCTCATCTATCTTATTGCCACTAGGCCTGATCTCAGTTTTGTTGTGAGCTACATTTCTTGTTTCATGACTACCCCTAAGGCAAAACACTGGGTTGCAACGATGAGAGTGTTTAGATATGTGAAACAGACACCTGACTTTAGCATTCTATACAACAAATGCAAAGATTCTAGGCTGGTTGGTTTTATAGATTCAAATTGGGCAAGTTCAATTGATGACAGGAAGTCCACTTTTGGATATGTTTTCAGTCTTGGTACGGGTGCAATCACATGGACAAGCAACAAGCAACAAGCAATAGCTCTTTCCTCAACAGAAGCAGAGTATCGAGGAACAGTTAAGGCAACATGTGAGGCAGTATGGCTTCAAAGGATGCTTGCTGACATGCAAATGTCTCAAGCAAGGTCGTCACCCTTGTTCTATGACAATCAAGGGGTGCTAAAGCTTGCCAAGAATCCAGTCTTTTACAAGCGAACCAAGCATGTTGAGTTTCATTGTCATTTCATACGCCAACTTGTTGAAGATGGATCTATGATGTTGCAGAATGTTCCAACTGAGGATCAAACTGTGGACATTCTCACCAAGTCTCTCAATCCGGATAAATTTGTAAAATTTTGGGATAAACTTGGTGTAGTTAGCAAAATGACCATTAAGGGAGGGTATTAAAGTATTATTGTAATATTTAATGGTCATCTTAGCTTTTAGTTAATCATTACATAGTTACTAGGAGACACGTCTCCTATCCCCTGAGACGCATCTCGGAGACGGAGATGCGTCTTCGGTACTTGAGACGCCTCCAATAGCGTTGAGCCATGGAGGAAGACTCCTGACATCTCCTGAAGTCTCCCGCTCAAGAAAGTGTCTCCCGCTGTCTCCTGCGCGTCTCCCGTCACATAAAAGCCAAAACACATGAAAACATTGAAAAGTAATGAAAAAAACACATTCTAAACTTAGGTTTTCTCATACTCCAACTAAAAACACAAGTCTCATGATGTGTAGATGATAGATTTATTTTTTTTGTTTTTTGTTTGCATATTAGCCTCTCAAGCTATCAATATTTTTTAATTTCAATATGTAATCAAATATTAAATATCAAACGTGAACTATGATTATGAAGTATGAACTCTTTGACTCTTTGACACAATGGCATTTGTGTATTTAAAGTTAATGTTCATTGTTAAACTTTACTACTGCTTTTGTTTTGAGAGTTCAATGTCATGATATTTTCTATAAATTACTAATTTTTTAATTTTTTATTTATATTAAAAAAAGATGGCGTCTCCAAGTAACCCCCCCGGTCTCCTATTTTCAAAAAAAATTGTATTGGTACCAGTACCAATCTCCTGGCAACTGTGGTTGTTAGTTAGCTTAGTTGCTTCAGTTAGTTTTTAGTAACTTTCTATTATTTGCTTTAGTTCTCTTCTGTTAACGATTGTTTCTTTTTAGAAACATCGTCCTGTAATGTATTATAAAAGGAGTATTCCTCTCCTCAGTTTGATATACGATTACATCAATTAATTATCATTTCACTTGCGATGTCACAACTAATGATCAAGTCACATTTGATACATGTATCAATGCAAGTTATTGCTACTTTGTCTCCATAGAGTATTGCATTGCAAAACGATTGAGCCATGTACTATCTAAGACATTGGTTGTCATATTCATTGTTTGTCAAAGTAACAATTGTATTGAAAAGACTGTCACCACAATCTGATATTGACAACGCATTTTTGCACAAGTTAGACATTGCACCTACTAACTTGTCTTTTGCAAAACATTTGTTTGAGTCAAAATTGTCTTAAAAGGTTTTAGATTGGTGAATTTGTGCTTGAGGCAGGGTTCTTTTTTTGTTAACAAGTGGTTCAAAATGTCCTTGAATAGGGTTTATATCATGGAACAAGATAGAATATGCATTTTTCACATTCACTAGTGTAGAGCAAAATTAGACCCCATTAATTGAAACATTGGAAGAACTTGTCATGCCCCCATAGACTGCAATGCTCAACAAACAAATAAATAAATAAAATAATTAGCAAAATTAGCGATTACAAAGCCAGGCCGACATACTTAATATAATTACAAGTATGAGCCGACTCCTTGAAACAGTGGAATCGCCCAAGCAAAGGTGTATAAAAGGCAGTGATTGAAATTACCTTAAGCGGCAATTAATTTATTAAAGGCAGCGACCATTATGAAGAAGCAAATCACATATGATTAATTAAAGATTATAGTGCTTTATCTTATGAAGTAATTCTAATGATAGGTAGTGATCTATAAAGACATGTTTTTTTCAGAAGTAACGTCTCTTCCTTAACAGACATGATCCTCCAATCAACATCAAGGATATAAAGATGTAAAGAACAAGGCTTAGAAAGGCATAGATTGAAGAAGAGAAATACTCAAACCAGCGATCATCTGCAAGGATAAATTAATAAAAAGGAAATAGAGGTCTGCACCCTCTAAATTGGAAATAATTATTAAATTGGCATATGCACAACAATCTGATTTCTTGAGTCAGTGGTATGAAATCTGATTTACCAAGGCTTAGAAAGGCATAGATTGAAGAAGAGAAATACTCAAACCAGCGATCATCTGCAAGGATAAATTAATAAAAAGGAAATAGAGGTCTGCACCCTCTAAATTGGAAATAATTATTAAATTGGCATATGCACAACAATCTGATTTCTTGAGTCAGTGGTATGAAATCTGATTTACAATAAAATAGTTGCAGTACAATTTAATATAAGTGATTGTGATTGCTTAATTAGATGTTCAAGGTGCTAATGATATATTGCTGTTATGACTGCTTTCTTATATCAGTAAATATTGGATTAATATTTGTGTCATATGTCTTGAATGTTTTAGCTATGATAAAGGGGGCTAAGATTACAAGAGGGGCACGGTGATGGAGCACTCTCCTAGGTACGCCACCTTGAGATGGGGGACCAAGTAGTCCCAAGATGGGACCAGGTGGTCCCAAGGAGGCAAAGGGGGTACCAAGGGTACTACACTTTGTGCTTAGGAGAGATGGGCTTCTGGGGCACCCTTTGTAATCTCACCCCTCCATCATGGTGAATCAACACAAGAGGTCAAATCATAGAGAGAGGAAAGTGGTTGGCAAGATGAGGGGATAACGGAAAGGGGACACCTCACTAGGTAGACCACCTCATATGGATGGCATGGGCCACATGAGGCCAAGAGGGATGGTATATCCACTCTTGGGCCTAGGGTAGAGCATCAAGGCACCCCATCAAGTCACATTCTTCACTCTTGGGCCTAGGGTGAGGCACCCCATCAAGTCACATTCTCTGCTCTTAGGCCTAGGGTAGAGCATCAAGGCACCCCATCAAGTCACGTTCTCCCATGCTCTCCTATCATTGAGCCCTCCAAGGATATTAAAATGCTTTGTGATTAAATTAATAATTCGGCCATGAATTTAATAATATTTAATTATGATAATCAACTAATTAGTATTATTGTGGCAAATAGTTATAATCTGCTAATCAATGTAATTGTGGTAAATGGTTTCTAATCTGCTTGCAGGGCTTCAATCAAGTGAAAGGTATTCTCTAAACCATTTGTTTATTTGGAAATTGAGAAATTAGGGCAAGTTTAGGGCATTCCCAAATAGGGGACATTACAGAACTATACATCTCACATTATACATAGTCGAGCCAAAGCCAAACTAATTCACCTTTTGACATTGACATTTTCTCTTTGATAAAAAAGTGATTGACATTGACATTTTCTCTTTGATAAAACAGGATCCAGTCACTTGCACCCACTATTACAAACATAGAATTAATGCAATGAAAAAATTACTATGTTCAGATAAAACATTCATTCATTGGAAAGGTATTGGACTAATTTTCAGTTATAGAATTTCAAAATCAAGGGAATGAACATGACCATTTTATGCTATGGGTTTAAGATGCAGCAATCTATGGAAAAGATAACAATGCTAACATTGAACAATTTGTGGACAAATATTTAACTTGCAATACAGAAACTTCAGATGATCAAATAGCTATATTACATATACATCATCACACCAAACAATGTACAAAGACAAAATGAAAAAAGTGTCACTTTGGTTTCCCACAACTGCCTATGAGAGCAACAACAATACTTGAGCATTGACAAAAAACATTGAGAAACTCAAATCCACTTTGGAAACCTCAAGTTATGATTCTTCTATATCCTTTGGAGATTTCCTAGTGAACATAAACATGAGTGAAGATGAATACATACTAGCCATACGATCTACATTGCTTAGGCCAACATTGTTCTTAAAAAGAAAGCCAGCTCACATATGGAATAATTCATTTGCAACCCACATTCCATGTCTGTGACAAGCAAATACAGATGCACAATTTGTTCTCAATGCATTGTAGCTCTTACTTGACAAAAGGTAATAACTCAATGAAAAATGCATTCAATAAAATACGCACAGACCACAAACAACATAGCATTGATGCCATAAATATGATAACAAAGCTTGGCAACTCCTTGCTCAACTTACAGCAAATGTTTGCTCAATAGGCTGTACACATTGTGCTTTCACTTCCACTTAACTATAGTTCACGAAAATGTAGATTCATAGACAATTTTGCTGTTGACAATCGCATGTTTATTTTAAAGACTTCCAAACTTCTAAATAATGAACCAAATGAGTCACAAAATGTCACTTGAAAAACCTTGATTGACCATTACATTGCATGCCCTAAACCATCGGCCAATATTTGTCTAGCAGAATGTGTCGCAGAATACACAATAGCAAAAGGAAAATTAACACAACAAACTAGACCACAAATTATCAGGTTTATCAAGTACAATAAACATGTTGACATGGAAAACTACTACAGAGAGAAACTTCTGCTATATGTTCCTTTTTCCATCGACGAAAACACATTGAAACAAGACTTCACAACATGCAATATGCTTTTGCTAGCAAACAAAAAACAGTACATCTTAACAAAGCAAAGTATACATACAATGTAAATGAATTGTGAGGCAATATCGACGATACTATTATTGATGCCAACAATGATGATGACAACTATAAGGATGAAAACAATATGCAGAAACTAAATAACAAAGACAACGAAGAATACAACTTGCAACCAGATTTAGAGACACTAAGGCATAATGTGTACACAAAAAGATGCCAAGACCATTTGAGATAGCTACACATCCACACTTACTTGACAACACAGAATATTACAATGTTCGCAGAATGTTGAACAAAGAGCAACAAGCCATAGTGAAGGACATACTGATGATAAAACAAGTTGAGCCATTGCACTGGATAGTGCATCACTACATAGTTTGATTTCAAAGTTCAAACCTCAAAATCAATTACAAACTACAAAATACAAATTTCAAACTATAAAGGACAATTTTAAAGTGGGGGTTGTAGGAAAGTTGAATTTTGTTCTTGATATTTGAGGCTGTCATCATATGGAACAAAATAAGATTAACAACACAAAAGAGACTCCAAAAAGATGTGTTAAAACAATGAAGCGTGCATGAGCAAAGAGCTGTTGTACATGAAAATGAGAGTTGTCTTAAGAAGAATAGAAGTTGTAACTGAAATAAAAGGCCTACCTCCTAAAACACCGTTTCCTGATTACAATTCCCCAATTTCAGGAATACAGTTTCTTGCCTGATTGACATAAAAATAAACAGAATTTTAACCTACAATGTCAAACAAGCAATAAATACATTAGGAATGAATACCCCTAGACATATCTCTAGATGTTAATTAAAATCAGAATTTAAAGAGAAACTTTTTCTTCTTTTTGGTAAAGAAAAGTTCAATATATTAAAAAGGTTATAAGATACAAAAAACCCTGTCTAAGCATATATGCTTATACGAGACAATTTTTTCTCATATTTTTTTTTAATCTGTAATCCTGTCAACAACAACAGCTGAGGAATTGCAGTTCTTGCTTCTTTTTGAATCTTGCTTAGTTTTTTATCATATATTAACCTAAGTTAGTTTTTTTTTAATCTGTAATCCTGTCAACAACAACAGCTGAGGAATTGCAGTTCTTGCTTCTTTTTGAATCTTGCTTAGTTTTTTATCATATATTAACCTATGCTAGTTTTCAAACTAACTGTGAATTCTCAGTTTGCATATTTGGATATGTATCTTCAATTTCAATAGGTTTTAGCTTGGGTGGTACCTTCAGCTAGGTAGTTGTCATCCTTCCGTATAAGCATATGCTTAGACAGGGTTTTTTGTATTTTATAACCTTTTTAATATATTGAACTTTTCTTTACCAAAGAGAAAAAAAAGTTTCTCTTTAAATTCTGATTTTAATTAACATCTAGAGATATGTCGGGGGGTATTCATTCCTAATGTATCCGTTGCTTGTTTGACATTGTCGGTTAAAATTCTGTTTATTTTTATGTCAATCAGGCAAGAAACCATATTCCTCAAATTGGGGAATTGTAATCAGGAAATGGTGTTTTAGGGGGTAGGCCTTTTATTTCAGTTACAATTTCTATTCTTATTAAGACAACTCTCATTTTCATGTACAACAGCTCTTTGCTCATGCATGCTTCATTGTTTTAACACATCTTTTTGGAGTCTCTTTTCTGTTGTTAATCTTATTTTGTTCCATATGAAGAAAGCCTCAAATATCAAGAAACAAAATTCAACTTTCCTACAAACCCCACTTTAAAATTGTCCTTTATAGGTTGAGATTTGTATTTTGTAGTTTGTAATTGATTTTGAGGTTTGAAATTTGAAATCAAACTATATAGTGATGCACTATCCAGTGCAAGGATTAAAAACTCGGTGAGTAATTGCACATACTTATGAGTGATTTACCAGGCCAATCTACTCACCTAATAACTCAAGAAAATTTTCAGCAAGTCTGATACGTGGCAGACCTGTGGGTAAAATATCAGATAAGCACTGAAAAAATGCAATTTTTTTATCTTATTAAGCAAATCTCACCAAATACACCCAATTTTCTCATGCTTTAGTTTGCAGGGTCCTTTGAAATTGGCCACTAAGAACATAAACTAAGTTCTAAAGAACTACTAAACTACTGTACCGATGTTTGAAACAAGAAGCAGTTTATAAATCCCTGCTTGACTCAGTAGTTAATACTTTACATGAAATCAGTTGTGTGCGTTTATAAATTTGAAGAACCAGGAAATCCAAAAGAAATAAGTACCTGTGATGTCTTCAGTCACTTGTCGAAGTAGCATGTGACACAGCAGAAAGGGGATATGGCACACAATAACAAAAGCATAACGTAAAAGTGCTTCCACAGAGGAGACGATGCAAATAATTATTATTATCATGTGCAAGTCAAAATGACCCATCTCCCAATATTCGTTGATTGCTACATGTCAGATGCCAAACATCCCAAATTGATAACCATTTATTGCATCAGCTTGGGCATTATTTGCTGAACAGCATGTCATCTGCCAAATATAGCAAAAATGTGTTAGGCTCACCTTCACAGTGTGAAAACAAAAACTTCCGTCAATCAAAAAATTAAAAGCTTGCAGTTCAACTTAAGTTTCAATTGCATTCAGGTTGTTGAACAGATCCCACTGAACAGCTGTTGCAGTTGTCAAGAACTGTAATGTGGCAGATTTAAAAATTGAAGCAAGTTTTTTAGAAAACAATTGCCAGAGAAAGTTTGATGAGAAATGCATACAAATTACATCATCTAAACTATGCACAATGTTCTTGTATTCATTATTTGTGATCATAAATGACACAAGTCATAAGAATTTCTTTGATAAAAGTTTGTAATTCAGTGGTTTGGTCATTGGTGCAGTTGATCAAATATAAATTTCTTCACCAAACACTTAAATAAAATCTGTTGAAGAATTTCCAATTCATAATCTGTTGAACACCTATTATGTAAAGTTGCATACGAGATTAACAAATTTTGGCAATCACTGAAATTACTCAAAAGAAGTTGATTGAAAGGCACTTAAGGATCCAATCATCATCAGAGCTTCTTTTCACTAGGCCCAGCCTCATGCGGAGACCATTGAGACCTTTGTTGCACAAACATCATTTTCTAAATGGCCTACCAATTGACCTCATGTATACTGCACAAATGTATGCAAAAAATAGACCAAAATTTTTCCTAATTGACCTTCCGCACATCTTTGGCATACCTATTGCACATCAAGGTGTGATTGCTAGTATAAATATATTATATAAATATATTAATTAGTTATATACATATACATATATGCATACATGATACATATATATGCATACATATGCATACATAAATGATATTTGTATATGCGTGTACATGTATGCATGTACATGTATGTATGTATATGCGTGTACATGTATGCAAAAAATAGACCAATTTTTTTCCTAATTGACCTTCCACACATCTTCGGCATACCTATTGCACATCAAGGTGTGATTGCTAGTATAAATATTAAATAGTTATAGATATATACATATATGCATACATGATACATATATATGCGTACATATGCATGTACATGTACGTACGTATATGTGTGTACATGTATGCATGTACATGTATGTACGTATATGTGTGCACATGTATGTACGTATATGCGTGTACATGTATGTATGTATATATGTATGTACATATATGCATGTACATGTATGTATGTTTATATGTATGTACATATATGCATGTACATGTATGTATGTTTATATGTATGTATTTGTATATATCTAATTAATATTTATAATTAATAATAAATATATTATATATACATCTACATACATATACATACATCTACATACACATACATACATACATATATGTATAGATACGTATATACCTATGTATATACATATATACCTATGCATACATGCATGTAATCCTCCATCCCCCTATTGTCCTCAAAATTAGGTCAATAGTCCCACTGTCCCAAAAACCCATCCCTGCATCCCCTTATCCCCCCATTCTAAAGCTTTATGGAACATAGCAAGTTAAAATATTTCACGTTCAGCCAACACATAATGGATAGTTGGAGTCGATGACCGCCCAATTTTAAATTTGAATTTTTAAAGTTCGAGGCTATTTCTGCACCAACAGAAACATGACAGGCAACAACGTAGCAACAAGAATCAGAATTTGATAAGATTGGACATAAGAAACGATATATCATATATTCTTATATACAAATAATTATATTAATTATGTTTAGTATTAATATTCTAAAAAACATATCATCATATTAATTAAATCAAAATTAATCAACTCAAAAAAAAATTACAAGTAAAAATGAGTTGCTAAACTAATTTTTTAAATATTAAAAAATTAATTATACATTCATATTAAGCAACACTACTTTAATCAACTTAAAAATTAATACAATTATATTGCAAACAACTTTTAAAAACTCCCTTACATCATGTAGAAAGAACAGCGATATTTTATTAAAAAACAAAATATAAAGGGAGCTTTTATAAGAATCAAGATATAAACGGAAATGTTTTAAGCTGAATGCAACAGAAATGCAGCCATGGCTGGAATGAAAAGATGCAACATTGCAGGAGAATAAAAACATTTCTATATGCTCAGAAACGGCAGTTAAAAACATAAACAATGTTTTGTCCATTTTCACAGAAACAGTGTCATCCCATAGTGTTTTTGGTAACATGTATCAGTAATGGCATAAATTAAAATTAGGGCCTAAATTTGATGACTGTGTAGCCGTATTTAGGTATTTTTTCTGTAAAATACAACTAAATTTTTAGAAGATAGTATCACATGAAAGGGGAGATTTTGAACAAACTGCCAAAATTTAAATAAGATTTTTCTGAGACATATTTAGTTTGGATGTAATTTTTTCGAAATAAGATACCTCTTAATATTTGAAGGGCAACTTTGAATATAAATAACCTGTCACAAAAAATTGCTTGAGAGGCAAGGCCAACCGTCAAATTTAGGCCCTTTGGCATTCACTAATGTAGCCCAAACAACTAGACAATGTAAGGTGTACACTAATGTTTCAGTTAATTAATAAATACAGTCAAATGTGCATTCAGAAAGCTGGATAGACAATATGCAGATTTATCAATATATGGGAACATCTATCCAGAGTGACATCTATCCAGCACTCTAGATGCACATTTGATCATATTTATTAATTAGATCATACAGTCAAATGTGCATCCAGAGTGTTGGATAGACAATAAGTCAAATTCTGAACTTCAATTAATTAATAAATACAGTCAAATGTATTTCCAGAGTGCTAGATAGACAATATGTCAATCAGGCCTAGAATTTGACGGTTACCCCTTCCTATCATATGAAAATTTTATGATGGTTTGGTCATTTAAATGACTTTCACTTGATATTTTAAGAAAAATATAAATTGTCAAAAAAGATGTTCAATTTATGAAGAATTTTATATAAAATATTCTATACTAAAATTGTTCAACTGCAAAATTCATGCCAATAACCATATTCTCTACATCATTTGATATATCAGCACCTTCTTTGTCTAGTTTTACATTGTCTACTCTAGCCTCTACCTTGGTTCTACAAAGAGGGAAATTAGAATGCGAATGAAACCACATATAAATACACCCTATATGAAAATTGTGCTTGCACTTGGGCAGAAGCCTATTATTCTCCCCATCTTAAAATTTAGACAAACACAATGAGCAATCTGTTCCTCCTGGTTTAAATCTATGTGATGTATAGACAGACATGGGCAGGGTCTATGATTTTGGCATCTAGGCCCAGCCTCAACTGTCAATCCTCTGTCATAAAAGAAAGCCTTTGAAGCCATGAAGGATTATGCCTTACGAGGAAGTTTGAAGTATATCCTTCAACACAAGATTGCATAGATATATAGTATGAATAGGAGTTCAATCATGCAGAAGAATAACAGTGAACACCAAGGCTCCTACTATATATTAAAAGGTCGAGAATAGAAATGTTGACAGTGGGCTGACAAAGTTTTGATTCTGAACTTCAAAAATTCTTTGATATGTAAGTGGGCACCAACTGTAACCAACATGACATAGGCAGTTTCCTCCCAAAGCATAAAGGAATCGGTCTCTCAGTTTGGAACAGGGTTTTCTATTGACTATCTCAGATTTCAGAAATAGGAACAACTCTCAAATTTGGTTTGTGAGAAATTCTATCAGATGAACCGGTCTCTCAGTTTGGACGGGTTTTCTATTGACTATCTCAGATTTCAGAAATAGGAACATATCTCAAATTTGGTTTGTGAGAAATTCTATCAGATGTACTGAGTGAGGATAGAAAACTGTACATTCTTTAATTACTTTGAGAAGCACGAATTCAAATTAAAAGCTTTATTTACAATAAAATATTACAGTGAAAATTTCTTTTTTTTTTAATAGTATTATTTTAAAATTAAACAAAATTAAGAAAAAAAAATTTAATAGTATTATTAAGCCGAGAGGCTTCCTACAGTCACATAAGGATTGAAAAACCTGAGTACATTTTTATTCCCTGCATTTATTTTGACATGCACAGTTGGCAGTCAAGATGGAAATGGACGAGATTGTAATGGACAAGATATGAATGGAAGTGTAATTTTGTTGCACTAAATATAGCATTTCGACACTGATTCCTATGTCAAAAAGAAGACAGAGGTATCCACATCACCCAATGACGACACCCAGTTGCTATGAAGATATGAACGAGTCAATGCTTTTTAGATTTAAAGCAGATTTTAAAGCACTTTGCATAGTGCAAAAATTTCCTTGTTTTAGTTTATGTTTTTAGTTTTAGCTTTTAAAACATTCTAATGCTACAGTTTGTATACTACGATAGTTTCCTTAATTTAGCTTTGTTTTAAAGCTTTGTTTAGCTTACATCATAAAAACATGCTTTGTTTTTTAAGTTTTTTTGGATCACAACTTTGATGTGCTGATTTAAAACTCTTTATATAGAGTCATATTGTAGCTGATTATACACAATTTTGAATATACAGAAATTTATTTTCAACGCTGCAGTTTTTCAATTTTAGTAGTTGAATAATATTGCAGTGTTAATCTTTTTCAGTTTGTTGTTCAGTTTTCCAGTCTCTGTTAAACTATTTTCAGTATAGTATTAGTGCTCAATTTTCAATCTTTCACGCTACGCACCAACAACCTAGCATTCCTATAGATCTCCGAAGCCCTATATTAGGAGGTATGCACTAAAAAGAATGTGTGATTTCTTCAACAAACATTCTGGATTCTTCTTCACCGAGGCATTCTTCAATCAACTTCATCCTTGATTTAGAAGACATAGATAAGGTAATTTGTTGGGTGCTAAAGACTTTGCAAGGCTTTGCATTAGAAACATTGGGAGGCTACACAATAATGGATTCCATGCAGAACTATTCATGTTTAGTTGGAAAGAGTTGTAAGTAAATCTAATTATTGTTCAGTATTTATTAATTAACTAAAATTCAAAATCATGTTATATTCTCAATTTCAATTAATTAGCCAATAGGCTATTATAGGTGGGAAATCCCACCGGATTAGTCTATTGTCTGATGCCGAGAAAGACTATTCCGGTGGGACTACCAATAAATATGGACCTGACGCCGTATGTTGTCCCTCTACAGCTTTCACTTCCCTAAGTGCATTCACGAGAGGGCACCAATATGGGCGTCTTGACAGAAGTATGGACATCCATCAAAAGCCTGTGAACAGAGGGAATGCGTGAGACAAAAAGAAGGCATCTATTATAATTGCACTACAAAATAGGTACGCGAAGTGTGGAGAATGAGGAGGCACAAGTTACATGGTCTCATAGAATGCAAAAATTGCAGAATGAAAATCCTTAGAAATGGGGAAGTAAAAGCAACTGGCAGATGAAAAGCCAAATTTCATAGCCGTTGCCCACGTCCGCCCTGCTTCTACTGGAATGGGGGCTTTGGAACAGGGAATAGACGTCCATCAAAGCATAAGGGATAGAGGATTCCAGTGAGATGAGCAACTAGAGTGCCCTTTTTAGGAGGGCAATGCAGGTTTTAAGCGAGTCATTGCTCTGCAGCCAAGGGAGGATCTCTGAAGCGACCATGGCCCCATATCCTCTAAAGGAAGAAAACAATAATGTTATGTACGACTGTGTGGTGATGGGCAGTGACATTTTTGTTGTGCGCTTTCATATTTTCATGCATGTCCAGCAGGGCAACTGTAACTATGAACAGGCGTTGATTTTGTGATGGGGGTTCCCTCCGTAACAACTGGTGTCATTGGATCTCTCATGGCCAACCAACCAGTATTTTTGTTTTAAAAGGTTGCAAAAATCTTGTCTTGAGCTCAACAATCTTGTCCTCGAGCCCTTTCACTGCATGTGCGCCCAGAATATTTTGGGTTACACTACAATCCATTCGAAACTCGACCTCAGCTCAGCTCCACGGCACTATTCGGTTCTGGCGACGGGGGTGGCGGGGGGGGGAGGCGTCACGCAGGACATCGGATTCCTAGGTGGCATACCCGACGAAATCCCTATTTGGGCATGGCATGGACAAGTTTGGAGTGGCTACCAGTGTCGCTCGTGTTCCCAAGGATAAAGCCCTATTTTGTATCTCAGTGCAGCCTTAGAAATTGGATTTTGACCTTGATTCCATTATAGTAATTCAAATTTGTACTGCAAATGGAGGTAGGACCTAGAAAGGTTGATGCCCAAGAATTTACAACATGTCTCAATGGTACAAACAGTGCATGGATAAAACTTGCAAAAATGCCAACACAGGTATTTATGAGTGGATGGTTTTTTTAAATAATGGTGTAATGGATGCATTGACATTGTGTTTGTAGATAAACTGGTTTCAACTTCCGACTCATCTCATTATGCTTATTTTACTTGTGCACTTTTTTAGTTGCCATTATTAGCACAGTAAAGCATCCCACATTTACATCACAAACACAGGTGTTTACACTGCTAAATTACATTAACATGCTGTTCTGTAAAAGGAAAAATTCTTCTGTATTTTCAATGTTAAGTTAATTATTGCTTTGCCTAAGTCATCTTGAAGGCGAACCAGGGGAGTCCTCTAACATGTAGTCTAAGAACAACTAGGTGATTAGAAATCCAAAATCACTTGCCAGCAATCAGCTTATTGACTTACCGGTCCTTTCTGTACCTATGAATGAAGTTATGGGTTATACCAGTCATAATTCAAATATACTCTTACACCTCCTACTAGGCTTAAGGAGGGGAGAAGGATATGTTCTAAAATAAAATTTTAATTGTTTTTATAAGCATTGATCTTGCTGTATTCTGCTAATTTACCATAAAATTTTGGTGCAGACTACATATATAATTCTTCTACTGGAGCCCTATACTGGGTGGGGGAAATTGGAGCGAATGATTATGCTTATATTACTGGCTCTGACATTTCCAGTCACACAATTAGGACACTCGCTATTACCAAAACTCTGCAGTTTTTGGAGGCAAAATATTCTGTTGAAAAGAAAACTCATTTTATTAATACATGTAATTCTTAAAAGTCTCTATTAAATAAATTTACTTACTAGGTCCTGATCAGAATAATAATTAAAAGACATGAAATTTTTATGTTATGAAAATATTTCTGATTTTGATTATGTAAGTTTTTCTTCATCAGCATTTTGGATCATACTCTATGATCCATAATCCATAATTAAGACGAATAGTGATTAGTTGGAATGAACAACTTGCTGTTTAAGTTTAATAATACACTCTTGTATGTTTTCTTTATCATGAGTAATAGATATTATACATTGTTGAGCAACTAAAATGTTATTGATTTTCCTCACATCTCTCCTAGTTATTGTCGGAGCATCAATCCCACTTTTACAAATTTCTCTTTTGCAGAAATCTGCTACATACCATGACAAAATCAACTACAAGGACGAGGTATCAAGACTCAAGCATACATATCAGTCAACGGCATAGAAGTCATCAACGGCTTCAGTATATTCAACTTCTTATGGTAATTTTATTCATACATTGGGGAAAAAAATTCTAATAATAGTAATACTATAATTTAAATACGTAGAAATCATTATACAACTCAAAAAAAAAATTAGTGCTTAAAATATGTCTAATTTTCCTCTTACATAATTATGTATTTCAGCTATTTACTTAAGCTACAATTTTTTTGCCATAATTTGACACCTAATCAACACATCTAACCATTCCATTGCTTTTGTTTTGTAGGGTTTGAAGACAAATGGCTTATACTTTTCTTGCATGTTCATTTTATTCTTCATTTGATAACCCCCTTCTGATTTAGAGAGACTATTCCACGGTTAACCCATCTTCTATTTCAAAATTTCTCACACATGTTTCATAAGAATAGAACCTGGGTAACCTAGGTAATTCACACAAGGTAACCCATCTCACATTGCACTGCATTTTCATTTTCTTCCCGAGAATCGAAACAAGGCCTCTACAATTGGAGCTGGGAAGACTTCCAGAAAGTGAAACCCACTGTACCACTAAACTACATTGCTCAATTTCTTACATCCCCAGAAAATAACTCTATAGCTACATTGCTCGTTTTTGTTGGGAGCTACTTGTCTTAAAGGCAATACTTGATGAATTTGAACGGCATCTTGTTTGGCAAATTCTTCCTCTTCACTGCTATCTTCATACCCCACGAGATTTTCCTACCATGAAAGAAATATAAATATATCATATTTATATTTATAAAAAATTGTGGGAAACTAAATCCATACACCTACAAAACCAGCTGAAATCTATACGCCTACAAAACCAAAAATGTGCATATACATGCAGCAACTACCACAAGCACCACCATAATAAATGCATACCAAATTCATTGTAAAATTAGTAGCAAACTTCAAAAAAATCCTGCACTTATGAGGGTTAAATAGCACAAAAATGACTGATAATTTCTTGCTCCCCAAGATGAGCTCTTCCTAGCCTCGGTCACCTCAATGATAGGAGCTTTGTGTCCTTCATGCTTTATGCATTTTAGCAGAAAGGCCACCATTTTGTAGGGCCCAGTTATAGTATGTACTTTGTAAATCTGTGGTTTTATGAAGTGTCAGATCTTTTTCGGTTTTCCTCAATCTATTAAATAAAAAGTGAAGATGTATTTATATTTTTCCTCAAGAGATTGGTTATGTTTCATGTCTCATAAAATAGTTTTTGTATTATAAAAATATTTTCCCGCAACATGTAGTTTTCCATTATGTTACATTCAGTTACAAGGTATATCATTAACCAGCAACAACTGTACTTAATCCAATCGACCTTTCAAGTTACAGGTCTTCTTTCATTGTACAAAAATTATTATGTTGTGAAACCATTTAGCATAGCATACCGATTTAAATAAAGTTTCATTTGTTCATTTTCAAATCTTCTCACACCCCATCATCAATTGACTTTTGCTATAAATAGTTAGTCTTAAGAAAAGCAATTTACATTTTCTTACGATTTTTACCCCTGCCCTTCAATATATTACCAGAGTATATCCTGCTATCGGCGTAACCATTGCACCTCGTTGAGGTGCAAGCACTAGTTAATAAATAGCATCAAATGTGCATCCAGAGTGCTGGATAGACGAAATTTTGTAAGGCTAATTGGGCAGTCCCTGTGTCTAGTGGGTGTGTTAGCGTGAAACACTTTTCCTGTGCGTCCTGGTCTTATAGGCCGCATTATTCTATTCTAATCTTCTCGTACATTATTAATAATCTTTCATTTAATTTCACTAACTGTGAAAGACCGTATTTGAATCTATAAATGAAATATAACAGTTGTTATTTAAGCCAGTTTAAACACTGGGTGAATTAGAAAGCAACCTTCATTAAACATGTCCACACCATTCCGTGCACGGCAAATTTATGTCACATTTAAAGGGAGTATATCAGATGGAAGCTAAATTTGGGGCAAATTCTAAAGGCTTAATTTAAATATATTTTTCAACTTTTACGTTTCTTTTGCTTTGTTGTCCAATGTTCCAGCATCGAGATCACTGTCGTGAAAAAACTGTCTGGTGGGTAGGATCGACCATCTGATTCAAGCCCTAACTCATATTCAAACAAACTGCCTAAATATGTAGATTTAGAGACAAACTACACCCTAGACCAGGAATCTACCCTACTTAAGTGTTAGCCTGTTAAGACCCTAGTGCAGAGAATAATATGCAAAGAAATAGGAAGAATTTGTATAGACACTGATATGGTTCAAAGCCTAAGCGAGGACAAAAGGGTATGTCCTCACCTGTTTAACGCCACTCGTTTCCATTCACACTTCTTTCTCTCCAACACCACAACGACGTGACAAAAAAATGCTCTACATTGATGATATGCGTGGCTCTGTACACAAAAATCCGAAAACAAAACAGTATAATTCAAAAATTAAGTCACTCTATTGTTTAAAAATAACACAGGATAATCAAAGGGGGGGGAAATTTTCAATGCAGGAAAATTGTAAGCGATTGGAATCTTACGATCAGCGTTCTGTTTGAGATAAGTTCTGAAAAACCATCATTTAAATATAGTTATGGAGAGTTAATATGAATGGCAATGGCCTTCTATCCCTCCATTACTCATACTCCAATTATAGTATAGAAGAGCCAATTGATACTCATCCATATCAAAGCATACATTCACCATTTCAATTCCAGCCCACAGCAATGTCTAAATCCAGACTATCATTTGAATAGCTCTTCTCAAATGCCGAGTCTGACAACTTGCAATGACATGTGGAGGTATCTTGCAACGCCACACAATTTCATGCATGGCGAGCATGGTTAGGAGGGTCGGTGGTTGTTATTAACGTGGCAAGTTATACGTTGCCAATGAATGTAGCAATGATTATTAGCATTTCCAGGAGATTATGCAGGTTTCCACTGAAGCTGTAGCACCGACGGTGGATATTTTTTAAGGTTTCCTTAGGTTTTATATTCTTAAATTGATATAAGGTTAACCGATCCACTAGAGAAATAAAATAGATTGACAACATATTCTTAAATGATTTTTCAAAATTAGTCTATGTTTTTATTTTAATTTTTTTATATATCTTCATTGATTTTATGGGAATTGAGGTATGTGTATTGTAGATTATTTTTAAATTTATTTCTTTTTGATCTATAAAAATGATTTAAGGGAGTCATATTTTTTGTATTATTATCAAAAGTTCAAAATTGCATCTAATCATTTGAGTAGTAACAATAAAGTCATTATGAACATACAACTTTTAACCATAAACTTACATAATATTTTATAATAGTTTGTTAAACTATCTAATCATGTACCATGGTCCATATCCCTCCTTCGTCTACATCTCCTCCATCTATGTTTGAACTATCAAATACTAGCAGAAAAGACCAATTCACATTCTAAGAGGTGGAGATGCCTATAATTGCTTTCAAGAAGTCAACACCCCACTTTGCTTTGTAACGGTGGACATTATCGTCCTAACCCACAACACTCATGATGAACAAAACCCAAGGGCCAAAGAAATGTGGATTTACTAGAGATCATTTTCCATTGTCTGGATGGAAGCACAAACCAATCACCACATCATCCACAACCTTCTTAATATTACAGTACCACTAGGTTTTGATGATCATGTCCACAATCGCCAAAATGTCTTATTTTGTCTCTCTTGCGTCTAGTAGAATAGCAACAAACATAGAAGATATGCTTGTATTAACCCTATATCTATGACAAGAGAGAAAGGTGTCTCCTAACACCAACCTGATTACATGCAACACTATGAAATAGTTTGTTTAAAAGATTTTTCTCAACCTAAAATTTGTCACCAAAATCTGAAAGATATATTTGGCTTCTTAGCATGAAGGCATATAGTGGTATCCATTCTAAATGAGAGCATATGAAAATGGATCCACTTAATTAAGGCTTTATTTGTAACACCTTGTGGCCAAAAGTGTGGAACCATAATTTCTACCTCCATCTTGCACACTTCAACTATATGATTTATGAATGTGAACTAGTTGAACCCCACAAAATGTTATGACTTATTTATAGTCATTTAATTCCAATTGCTACAAAAAAGGGATGGGAGATCAGAGGCAATATTTTTCCACATGTCCATCAAACTTGCGAAATGAATCTTTTGACATCTCAAATGCTACATTTTCTAACCTATCAATTGCACCATTTGCCTCTCAATACACGTGGCCCACATTGTAATCCTCAAATGTGTCAAGAATCTCACTACACTTTTTAATAAGATGTTGAGTTTCCAATTAGGTTTTGTTGACTTCACAGGGCATTAATGATGATAAGTGAGTCCCCCTTTATATACAACATTTTAATGTTTAAATTCTTACACATGCATAAGCCTAATAAGGTTGCATGGAATTCAACCTCATTATTTGTTTCCACTAGTAGTTTTTTTGTGATAGATCTAACTTGTGAAGCCCCTTAAAAGTAAGAGCACTAGTCTTTGTGATAGGAATTTATGGTGAGAAGAGAAACTCCAATCCCCATGTAATCATATCTTAAGGGGATGATGATATTCAAATGTGCTAGATCTAGAGTACAGAAAATGATACTGGGTGTTACCATCATTAATTCCTCTCAATCCAATCTAATCTTGGTAACTTATTTGTAACATGCCAATTGTTCATGCAAGTGAATTTCCTAAGTTTTCACTTTCAAGTAAATTAAACTAAGTTTCAAAACCATTGCTATTAAAAATTTATTTTCCAAAGGAGAATAAATGAGCATAAATGACATAACAAATTCCATTCATGATTTCATTTCCAATATAATATTCCACATATTACAACATTTCCAAGAATGTATCAAAATTACATACATAGCTCAAACAAACTTCAAAGCAATAGATATAGATGGTCCAAGAATCTACTTTCAAATCTTGATCACCAGCTGAGGAGGAGAAGCATCACTCAAGCGATTTTCCACCAACCACGGACTCATATGCAGTCCCCCACACATCTATCACTAGATCGATGGCCCTTCCCTTTGATGAAGAGATTGGTGGAGTAACCTCATAATGACAACCATTTTGAGCTTAGTGTTGCGCCCTACATAGCTAGAACTTGTAGATACTACAATCCTGAACTAGCATGCATCAAAAGGTACATGGTGAACTGACAATGTAGCCAAAGGAAATTACACTACTTTGACCAAAGTATTCTCACTCAGTACTTCGAGTGACAGTCTCCTATTCACGTACACTACTCAATCTCAACTTGACTTTAGGCCATTACAAACTATGCATAGGTAGTCATTAACCTAAGAAATGATTTATTCCCTCTTCCCATAACACAATGGTATTCTAACCAACAAACATAAGACAAAAGCATAAGTTACCTCCCCCTTCAATGGATAACCTAATCTCGGGTATAACATATGAGCTTTCTAAGTCTACAAATTATCTCTGTGTAAAATAGCTTAACAAGCTACCCCAATATGTCAATTCTAGTATGTAATACTATAGACGACAATCAATCACTCCTTAATATGGAGTAAATACAAACACTTATATGGAAATCATATCAATAAGACTTTTCCTTCCTATAAGTAAATAGACTATTACTCTATTTCAAGCAAACTAATGCAATTACCAATATAAACTTACAAGACAAACAATCTTTCAATAAAAGATAAAACATGAAGAGAATAGAATCTCATGCTGTCAAATGCTTATTCCAATTGACCCTCTGGATCTCAAGTTTAGCCTCCTCTTAAAATCAACTTAGTAACAAACCTTCTCAATTTCACTCACTAATCTTCCTCTCAATATCTCTCGGCAATATAAGTAACTCTCAAAGAAAAGTACAGCAGAATGGAGCAGCGTAATGTTGCATAAAAGAAGTGTATTCAAATGAAGTGAGAATGCCTCATATTTATACCCAAAAACTAGTTTCTAAAGGCTACAAACCAAGCTCGTATAATGACACTTCTCAGCAATATACCATCAACTCAGCTTACTAAAGAAAAGGTGGTGGATTCTTAACATAATACTCATCAAAACTATACAGCAAATCAATCCATTGCTTGCCAACAGTAGTTGACTAATTCATAAAGCACATGCTTCATGGAATCAACTTTCAAGCTTGAAAGACTTCTAAAGGAAACACATAATTCATATTATGGCGCCAAGTATTCGCCACATTTCCTATCTACAAGCTGGCGGTTTAAAACATAGTACTCAGTCAATCATTATATGGTTGCATATAACACAGTCAACTTGGTCCAAGGCATATAAATCAACACCTTTTTATTGAGTGGACCACCTTTCAATATGGCATGGTTTTAATGTTTGACCAAGTATGTTGCATAATAAAATGCACTGCATTTAATTTTGGTGTTTACTAAACTTTACAAAGCAGTCTAAATACTTATGTATTTCCATCGCTTCACTATCCATAATGATAAGTGTGATTTAATACTTACTAATGCGTTGTTACATGAAGCACTACATTCTCATTTAATCGACCATGGCATATATTCTATGATTCAACCTTTAATACTTATATAATATATATGCATATATGTATATGTATATATATGTACATATATATATCATTAAATAGCATTTAGCACTATATATATTTATTTATTTATTTATATTCTTTGACAAATAAGTTTGTGTAAATATACACTTGGTACCTGAATGAACAAGATCAAGTTAACATTTCATATACAATATCGTTTGTATATATATATATATATATATTATTCGTATGGACATTCCCATTTGTCAACACATACGTGTATATCGATATGTGTATACACATGTATATATGTATATATCTCATATATATATATGTATTCAATTACACAATCAAACACATAAATAATTGTTATCTTATCGACAGGTATATATATACATGTGATGTATATATGTGTGTGTGTGTGTGACTTTGTCCTCTTGATATCACCATGCCCATAAGCAACTTGTCTATAAGCGTGCATAGGTACGTCTACCTATGTACTCTCATGTACGTGTTCTTTCACATGTATGGGTTATCATCAACATCCATATGTATACATATATATACATTTTATATATGTATATCTCATCAATCAAGTATAGTAATATAAAGAACTTGCATGCACAAGCACTAAACATAATCCAAGAATGCTCTTTAAAAGAAATCAAGATTCTTCCTAATGCAAACACATCAGACTAAAGGATGACTTACCAATCCCCAAAACTATGACTCAACTCAACCATTCTATTAGTGTGTGTGTGTGTGTAAGCTTAGTTAGGTTTTGTTACAAGTTACCCAACCAATTTCCTCTCCTAAGTGATACTTCCCCTCACTTCCGGAGGATTGACTCTAAACCTACATCCAACTTACACATTCTCATGGTAGTCATCCATTCATCAAAATAATCATTTATACATTTCATAGTTAGAATATCAAATTCAATAACCAATTATTCCAGTTATCCATACATCAAATGAAATAAACATTCATTCATACTTTTCCAATGTTTAAGATAAACAAAGTGCAACCATACATATATATTTCCATTCAAAATTCCAAACACATTCAAAAATGCAATAATTTACCCTAACAGAGTAATAGTAAATAGGTAAACGCACAACGGGGTGCAACATACTCCCCCCTTGTGAATCATCGTCCCAGATGATTTTATGTAGCAAACATAAACTAAATAAAGCAAATAAAATATTGTTTTTCAAGCACTTTCAAAAGCACATAATACATGTGGAAACTTTTGCTCTATCTAAGCATAGTCTTCCCAAGTGGCAAAATCTTCTACATACTGGTCCCACTGGACTTACACTACAAAACCTCCTTGTTACGCAAGTGAAGCTTACGTGTTCCAAGCACCCCGATAGGCTTAATTGTTACCACTCTGGGATCCTCTACCTATAAAGCATTCCAATCAATTACATGATTATCTCTTGGTATATACTTCTTTAGATAAGAAACGTGAAAGAAATTATGCATTGGGGCAAGAGCTGGTGGCAACACAATTCAATAAGCTACTGAGTTTACTTCTTCAAGGATCTCAAAAGGACCTATGTATCAGGAAGCTAGTTTGGACGTCTTTCCAAACTTGATGGAACTCTTATGAGGTTTAACCCTTAACAACACCTTATCACCTACTGCAAAATTCTTGGGTACTCGCTTTGCATCTACATAGCTTTTTTTGTCTATCATTGGCTTCAGCTAACCTTTGTTTAACTATTCTAACCTATTCCTCCATTTTAGCCAACATTTATGGCCCAAGACTCACTCTATCCTCAAGTTTATCCCAACTTATAGGGGTTCGACACTTTTGACCATATAATGCTTCAATACGATCCATCTTAATCGTTGAATGGTAGGAATTGCTATAAGCAAATTCTACTAGAGGCAAGTAATATTCCCACTTGTATTTTGATTCATGCAATACATTCTTAGTGGGTCTTTTAGTACTTCATTTACCCTTTTTGTTTGCCCATAGGTTTCTGGATGATACGCTAAACTAATATTTAGTTGAGTCCCTAGTGCAGAAAATAAGGTTTGCCAAAACCTTGAGGTCACACATGCATCCCTATCCAAGATAATCTTTTTTAGGAATTCCATGCAGTCTAAACACCTCTTGAATGAATTTTTGATCTATGACAGGAGCTCCATCAGTTAGATTCCCAGGTATGAAATGCGCTACCTTAGTAAGCTTGTCCACAACTACTAAAATGGCATTGTGCTTATTCCTTGACATAGGTAATCCTTGCACAAAGTCCATACTAATGACTTTCCATTTACTCTCTGGAATATCATGCGGATATAGTAAGCCTACAGGATGATGATGTTCAGCTTTCACCATTTGACATTTTAAGCACCTAGTCACAAATCTAGTAGCGTCTCCTTTCATCCCTTTCCAAAAATATAATGGCTTCACATCAGCCAACATTTTTGTCACACCAGGATGTCTAGAGTATGGTGCTTCATGAACTTCTTTCCACACAAGATTTCTTAACTCTTCAGAGTCAATCACATACATTCTTCCATTATACCTAAGCAATCCATTGGGTTCAAAGTGAAATACCTCATACCTTGCATCTTGTGGATTGTTCACATGTGCTTGCTTAACTTGCAAATAGTACTCATCCTCCTTGCATTTCTGCAACACTTGACCTCTAAAATCAGTTTGGACTATCACTATTGAGGAAATATGATGTCTACGACTCAAGGCATCGACAACCCGATTTTCTTTTCCCTTGATGTAGCTGATATTGAAGTCATAATTAGATATCAACTCCAACTATCTTCTTTTCCTTGCATTCATATTAGGTTGGGTAAATAGATATTTCAAACTGTGATGATCAGTTTTCATCTGAAAGGGCTTCCCCAACAAGTAATGCCTCCACATCTGTAATGCATGAACCACCGCCGCTAACATTAAATCATGTAAAGCATAATTTTGTTCGTAGGGTTTCAACTTCCTTGATTCATAAGCAATTATTTGTCCTTCTTGCATTAAAACTTCACCTAAGCCTTCTCTTGATCCATCTATGATAACAGTGAAGTCACCATCAGGATCTAGTACTTTCAAAATTAGAGTGGTAGTCAACTTCTCCTTGAGTAAATCAAATGTTTCTTGGCATTTTTCTGTCCACTCAAACTTCTTCCCTTTCCTTTGCAAAGAATTAATAAGAAAGGCTATTCTGGAGAAGTTTTTGTAATGATGGAAAAAGGTCCCCTTAACTTGGCTTTGATTTAGTGTTGTAATATACCTAACATATTCACACTAGGTATTAGGCCCTTGTGAACTAAATAAGCTTATTGGTGCCTTATTTAAAGTGTTGTAAAGTGTTGTAAAACATTTTCACACTTTTCTAGGGTTCTCATTAATAATTGGGCTTTCTTATATTTTAATTAGCCTTATTTTGCATCCACAAGCTTCATTTAATGCATCTTTTCGAGGATAATCCCAACACAAATCAATACCCAATCATAATTCAAGTGTTTCAGGCTTGAATGGCCTAGATTTAGTGATATGGGACTCATTCGCCACCTTGGGTGAATGAGTCCCACCTAGATTTTTTGGTCCCGAACCTAGTTTCACACCTTTTTAAGCATTTTTAAAAATGGTCTCAAAAATTATGCCTAGTGGGAATAATTTTCCATCTTGGGCAAATGAGTCCTGTGTGGCCCAAAATCAAAATTAATTCAAAATTTTGGCGAGATTTTCCTAGATATGATGTCGGCTTGTAGTGTTGTAATTTCGGGAATTCTTGCATAATTGAGTATAAATATAAGTTTATTTCACTCATTTCATACCTAGCAAGTTGAGTGAGCATTCTTATAGCAAAGTTGTGTTCACAAGTGTTTACAAGAGTATTCAAGGGCAGATTATCAAGCATTTTAGAGCAGAATTCAAGCATCAATCATCATGTCAAGGACTTCATGCATCATGTTTGTTTTTGAGCTAACAATTGTGATGTAGGGTTTTATGATTCAAGCAAGCATTCCATTCAAGATCTATCACCTTCAAGCAAGATTCAAGATCTACATCCATTGGAGTCATCTCATACATGTTTCCAACCTCTTATTATTAGGGTTTGGTGAGTTGCAACATCATATTTTGTTCATTCATCATTCTCCATTCTTATTTTATTTCATTTCAAGGTTTGATTACCAAAATGAGGTTTGACCAAGGCGAACCCCTATCCACTAACAAAACAAAATTTTCACCTCTCTTTAGTGTGTGTTTTGCAGGTTTAGATTGAAGACACATTGAGGAGCAAGTTCAAAGAAAGTTGTCAAAGTTTCCACTTTGCATTGGAAATACTTGGAGAACTTCTACAGGTTGCAAATCAAGGTTCTCGATCCATAAATCAATCAGGAAGCACATAGTAGACATTAAAGAGCAGATTCATATTCTAAAATTTCAGAAAACCCTAACTAGACCGATTCG
Source organism: Sequoia sempervirens (assembly GCA_007258455.2). NCBI lineage: Eukaryota > Viridiplantae > Streptophyta > Pinopsida > Cupressales > Cupressaceae > Sequoia > Sequoia sempervirens. Next base: position 10,232 of record VDFB02317610.1, on the reverse strand, counting down.
CCAGTTTTGGCACATGAGTCCCAGTTTAGGTCAAAATTCAAGTTTTTACAGATTTGAATACCCATTTGCCTAATTCCTATTTTTGCACAAAAACCCAGATCTAGGACTAATTTTCCTAGCTTGGCGTATGAGTCCCAGTCAACATAAAGTCAGTGTTTCCAGCATTTTAGATCCTTATTCAATCTCCTTCAGATTTTCAGGTGTACACATTCCATCCTGCAGCATTCTATTTTGTTTTACTTGCATTTCTAGGTCATTTAGTGAGAGATTGCATTAAATTAGGGTTAAATTGTAATGTCCCTAACTTAGTCATACGCTCTTTAGTGATTGATAGCCTATTTCCAAAAGCTCATAGGCTCATCAGAGGTAAAGTTAGGGTTTCCTATTTTATAAGGGTTCTAAAGCATTTTTTGAAGGTTTGCATGTATGAGTTTTTGATGCATGTCTGGTGGAGTTTTCTAGGTTTTTGGAGAGCTTAGGAATGGTGTGGCATGCATCTCCATAGGACAACCTTTCCTAGAACTTGTTATTTTAGCTTGTACGTTGGAGTTTTGAGATTTGGACTGCAGATTCTTTCTGGGTTTTCAAAGAGCTTCGTAGTGATATGACATGCAAAGGCATTGGACAACTTTTCAAAATTTACTATTTTTAGTAAGTTCTATTTCTGGTAGTCCCATCTTGGGCAGTAGCATCAACAGTCAACTCAATTTCCATTTCGGGTAGTGCAGTTTGGAGCATAATTGGCTTTTAACATTTTAAGGCTCATTTTGGTAAAATGATTTATTTTAAGTCATTTAATGTTTTAAATTCATTTTAGGCCCCATGGCCTAGATTAATGACTTATGGTTGTTTTAAAAGGGGTCCATTAAGGGAGGATGCCTCATGAAGGGATTAATTAATATTTTATGATGTTTTAATGTGCCTTGGAGTTTGGACGCCAAAATAAAGAGGGATTAAAGTATTTTGAAAATTAAAATATTTCAAAAGGTGAATGGGTGTCCCTTTCTTGGAGGGAAAAGGTGGGAGATGAAAGGTCATCCAAGAATTCTATTTAAGAGAGTGTTTGCTCCAATTTTTGGCATCTATTATTTATCTTATCGAAATGTTGTTGGATTGAATTCAAAACCCGCCTAAGGGGAAGCTTAGCACTTTTACACCATTCTTCGGGCCTAAAACTATGGTTCCCTAGATGGTCAGATGCGAGTGTGCTTCATTCAGAAGTGCATATTGTGCATCAACATTGAAGATTTTGGTAATAATTTCCAATTTGTGTTTGTTGGTTATATCATGGTTGAAGGAGATTTTCAAATACAATTTTTTGTATGATTTTAATATGCTTATGGGTATTGGTTCAACTGATTCTTATGCTTGTGGCACCCCTAATTGCAGAATTTCAGAATTTATTTTGGAGTCCTCAATTTCCTAGAGAGGTCGCCCTTCCTCTAGGATCGTACCCTCTCTCTTGCTGGTCATTGGAGGTTGTACTTTCAATTTCTTATTAGCTTTGCATTGTATAACTCATGTGAGTTGGTTGCCATGCTCTAGCATGTGTTCACTTTCAATTTGGAGTGCAACCTAGGAGTTTTGAGATAGAAATAAGTATTATGATGTGTTGTATAGATGCTAGTCTGCATTTTAAAACATTGGCATTTTATATCAAACTTAGTTATTTCCAAGCTATGTAATATTTCATGGGAATCTATGCTGCTAGCTCATGTGCAGTCCATTTGGAGAAGACAAGAGATTTTGGGGTGAAGATATGAACAATTTATTGATGGCTTATTGCTGGTAAGAAATCTTAATTTACTGATTTTATATTAGATTCGTAAGTATATCATATTTTGTCTTGTTCTTCAGTAGTTGAGAAGATTTGGAGTTGAGAAATCATCTTCATTCATTTGGCTTTGTTAATATTATAAAAATACTTGTAATTTGCAGTTATTTGTCATTGTAAGACTGTAAACAGTAGTATTGTTCCAGTCATTTAATTTGCTACTTTTACTTGTGCTTAATTTTCACACACTGTAACCCCTAGATGGTTTACTGCCAATGTGGAGAAAAGAAAAAAAAAATCTCTCATTTCTCACCCACTGAAAAGTGGGGAATTCCCACTGTTGAGTGGATGCCTGCTGAGAAGCAAATGAATTGTTTTTCATTGTAATATCTTTCCCTCCACTGAATAAATGGTAGCATAGAATTCTTTATGGTCGGATCATCGCCTACCTTCATTTCAATTTGTAATTCACATTCAATTGTTTCTTAAATTCCATCACCATATGCTATCACCTCGCCTTCTGAAGGATCTTGGTGAACATTCTTGGTGAAAGGTTACTTCCAGTTGTTTAAGATTTGGGGTAATCCTTAATGGGTGCTTGTTGTTGTTGAAATTTTTTTTAAAAAAATAAGGGGCATATTTCAATGGTATCAGAGCAGAAGATCCTGCCATCCTGTTGATCAGTGCTTCATTGTTTGGGCAGAATTGAGTTCAGTTTAGAAGTTTTTTAGATTAAGGCATGGCTAATGGAGAAGAGATGAAGTTGGTAGAGACACTTTATATGGCTCGAAAGAGACTTGACAAAGGATTTTAGTCAAGGGGTAACGAAGAGAACATTCTTCATTTGTTAGAACAATGTTTGAGACAAGTGAAGCAATCACCTTCTAAGGAAATATAGTTGGCGTTAGCACCTGTAATGACTCTTTTGAACCAACCCTATTGGCTGGGGCATCCAGATGAAGAAACCAAGCTGTTGATTTCTTCTTGCTTCATGGAGGTGAGAAGAATTATGATTCCCCAAATTCCCTTTAATGTTGAAACCATGAAGATCATATTAAATATGATAGTGGAGAGTTTTCAAGATTTGGATGAAACTGGAAGTAGTTTGTTTTCAAGAAGAGTTGTTGTTTTAGAGGCATTTTCTAAAGTTAGAGCTTGCATCCTATTGATAGAATTGGGGATGGAAAATAAGATTTATCACTTGTTTTATTATCTCTTCACCTCGACCTGGAGTGAGCAAGGAGTGCTTGTAGCTGTCATGAATGTTCTAATTTCTACCATGAAAGAAGTTGATAATCTTCCAGAAAGTGTCCAATCTCTTCTTGTGGATGCTTATAAATGTGAAGAGCAGATTTCTCCCACTGCTGATTTGTTAGCCAATGAAATTTTCAGACAATGTGAAGAAAAGTTGAAACCACTTATGAAGAAGACTGTTGAAAACAAAAAGGAGATTTCTAAAATTGAAGAGGAGGATGAAAGTTGGAATCCCTTTGAATTCATAGTAAAATTTCAGGGGTATCTACAGATTTGCACTCATCCATGCATTCTACGAAAGGAAGCCATATGTCTATAGCAGTTCTTGAAACACATGAAGAAGAATGTAATGTGACAAAAGAAGCCTTGAAGTCTAGTGAGGCTCTCATGTTTTCTATAGAGGGGAACAATGAGTCGACTTGTGTTAAAGAGTCTCACGTTGAAGATTCAAGGGAAAAACTTTTGGAAACAAGAGTTGACATGGAGATGCATGAAGAGGTCATAAGTGCAGATCCAAATGAAGGAGAAGTTCGGTTAGTAGAAGATATGTGTTCAACCAACGAGTTTCTTCTTCACAACTCTAGAGAATGTTGGTTTGAAAGTCAGGCTAAAAAGGAGAAAGATAAAGAGGAAGCTAAAGTCTCTTCCCATTACAAAGTTTATTTGACCGACCCCCTAGAATCATGTGTAGAAGATGACATGGAAGGAGAAGCTTCTAGTAGTTATAAGGCAAAATTCTCTTCACCTAAAGTCAAGCTAAGGCAGAGAGCTAAGGAACTGGAAGGAACTATGGATGGGAGGATGAAGAGTGTCCATCACATGCGTGACAAATTGAAGAGTAAAGCTCAAATGATTTTTGAGATCTTTATCCATCAAAGTTGTACTAATCATTTCAGCTAGTATATGAAGATTGTAGTTCAAGTTCACAAACTACTGAAAATGAAATTCAAGTTTTGTAAAAACTTTATAGAATTCATAGGCATGTAGAACATTTGATTTATGATGTGCCAAGGGGAGAAGTTGTATGTTGCATTTCCATTGATGATATGAAGTCCATTAAGTTTTTCTTAGAGGAAATTAAATCTATTCTTTTGCACATCATTTGTGACAAAGACAAAGTAGCCAAAATTGCTGACAAGGCATTGGAGTGGAACGAGCTTACCAAAGCCAAGTTGCAAGAAGTGCACGAGACTCTAATTGAAGCAGAGGATCATATTTATGTTGTTTAGTATTCATGGGAGTAAGAAAACAAAGGAAGAGCAGAGGAGCTTCCAGAAATTCTTAATGAGCTTGATCTCATACAAGAAACTTATGATTTGGAACACTATCCTAGAAACTGGAGCATTAAAATTTTCATCAATTGGTTTTTCAGAATTTTGATAATCTCTTGTATGAGGAAGGTGCTAGTAAGGTTTATGTAAATCCACTTTTTGAAAATGATGAGGGAATTTCTTTAGGAATCACAAAAGGAGGAAGTATCATTTTGTCTTCCAGCAATGGAGAGGTGGTGCATGAGTCACATGAAGATGAATCTACTGTTGCTTCTAGTGCATCCATTCAACAAGGAATGGTAACTCAAGGATCACAAAGAAGCGAAGACATTATTGTTGATCAACAACAAAGAGTTGATTGGTGTAATGATGAGGGTCTTATTCATTATTTGATGAGGATGCTTGTGAGGTTCTTGTCAAACTTTAGTACGTCGCCATCTTCTCTTAGAATAATTGATTTCAGAATTGTATTTGATGAAGGATTCATGGAATCTTTTCGATAAATCACGACACATGATTTTGGATTCAATTTCTTCAACGAACATAAGTTGGTTGATTATTTCTTGGAATTACAAGAAGCGTCAATTAAGATGGAATGATAAAATCAAAGGATTCATGTGAGAGAAGTTCTTCATCTAAGAAGTGGTTCTTCATTGTTGTTGGTTTGGAATCCTGGCATTACTTGGCAAGAAGGTAATATTGAAAATTCTAAAGGGGATAAACCAACACAATATATTCAGAATGTAATTGTGATTATTCGCTCTTGTGTTGGGAAATGTCTCCAATTGAAAATTAGTATTTGGGATTCCAAGCATGTTTTTATGAAGAATGGTATGCATAGAAAGATTGGTTGGAGAGATAAGTGTCAAAATTCCAGTTCTATGATTGTTGCTACTTTCTTTTTATGTCATTGGTTCATAATTTATGATCATAAATTGGTGTTATGGGAAGGAAATATGGTCAGAAGATGGTTTGTGGTGGTAGTGGGACCTTTGTTGAAGGTGCCACCAGCTTTGTTCATGAGCAACTATGCCAATTTTGATGAGAAATTATTATGTCGCAGTTGTTGCTTACCTACTTGGATGCTGATTTTTCAAAAATCAGATCTCAAGATGATTATTTCAAACCTATTTAGTAGCTGGTTTATTCATTTTCAGGTCTTTTTGTCTCTTGTATGAACTGAATTTATGTCTCAAATGAGCAAGGGAATGATACAGTATGGTCAAAATTCAGGTATGGGTTGTTCCTTAATAATGATAAACAGTGGAATTCTTGCTAACATCTCATACAATATTGTTTGGGGCAGCAAGCTATTTGTTGATTTGATTCATCAATTTGAAACTCTTGATGTGAGATATGTGAAGATTTCTTGGAGTTCTTTCAATGAAATCAGTTTGCTTCAAAGGAAGCATTGTGCATCCTCTTGGATAGAGATGGAGTGTGGAGCATTGTTCTTTGTTTGGAATTGGTTTGGAGACATGTTTGAAAACATTTATGTTGTTGATCAGAGTTATGACAGTGAAGCCTGCAGGTTCTACAGACTAATTTGGGACCCAGGCACTGACATGTTTGATGCATTTAATTTTGTGAACCAAGAAATGTTGCTCCACCTTTGGTATGCAGATGTTTCAATCAGGGTAGCACAACGGATTAGAGGAACAGTGTTCTTGAGAATGATTTGGAATCCTGGAATCACTTGGGTTTGCAATTCAATAGTTGATGATGAGGAAGCCATTGTTGGCTTTCTGGAGTTTACTTCCATGGAGCTCCAGTTTAGTCTTTTTGGAGAGCAGCTATCTGAGGAGTTGACAGAGATTGTGCAGTATTTGACTACTCTATTTACTAGTGGTAATCAAGAGGTCTCTTGTGTTGGCATCTAGTAGAGCAGTGCTTTCATCGGTTGGTGTTATTGATCTCCTAGGTTGATTTGGGACCCTGGGATCATATTTAGTTTCAGTTCGGTTCAACATGATGATTTTGGGGTAGCATTGGAATTTCTTGAGGACAAGCAATTTTGGGAAGGGTGGACTGTAATGTCCCTATCTTAGTCATACACTCTTCGGTGACCGATAGCCTATTTCCGAAAGCTCATAGGCTCATAAGAGGTAAAATGAGGGTTTCCTATTTTATAGGGGTTCTGAAGCATTTTTTGAAGGTTTGCATGTATTAGTTTCTGATGCATGTCTAGTGGAGTTTTTTGGGTTTTTGGAGAGCTTCGGAATGGTGTGACATGCATCTCCATCGAACAACCTTTCCCAAAACTTGCTATTTTTAGCCTGTATGTTAGAGTTTCGAGATTTGGACTACGGATTCTTTTTGAGTTTTCAGAGAGCTTCACAGTGATATGGTATTCAAAGGCATTGGGCAACTTTTCAAATTTATTATTTATAGTAAGTTATATTTCTAGCAATGCCATCTTGGGTAGTAGCATCAATAGTCAGCTCAATATCCATTTCGGGCAGTGCAGTTTGGAGCATAATTGGCTTTCAGCATTTTGAGGCTCATTTTGGTAAAATGATTTATTTTAAGCCATTTAATGTTTTAAATTCATTTTAGGCCCCATGGCTTGGATTAATGACTTAATGTTGTTTTAAAAGGGGGCCATTAAGGGATTAATTAATATTTTATGATGTTTTAATGTGCCTTGGAGTTTGGACGCCAAAATAAAAGGGATTAAAGTATTTTGAAAATTAAAATATTTCAAAAGGTGAATGGGCATCCCTCTCTTGGAGGGAAAAGGTGGGAGATGAAAGGTCATCTAAGAATTCTATTTAAGAGAGTGTTTGCTCCAGCTTTTGGCATCTATTGTTTATCGTATCGAAATGTTGCTAGATTGAATTCAAAACCTGACTAAGGGGAAGCTTAGCACTTTTACACCATTCTTCACACCTAAAACTATGGTTCCCTAGATGGTCAAATGGGAGTGTGCTTCATTCAGAAGTGCATATTGTGCATCAACATTGAAGATTTTGGTAATAATTTCCAATTTGTGTTTGCTAGTTATATCATGGTTGAAGGAGATTTTCAAATACAACTTTTTGTATGATTTTAATCTACTTATGGGTATTGGTTCCATTGATTCTTATGTTAGTGGCATCCATAATTACAAGATTTCAGAATTTATTTTGGAGTCCTCAATTTCCTAGAGAGGTTTCCCTTCCTCTAGGGTCGTACCCTCTCTCTTGTTGATCATTGGAGGTTGTGCTTTCAATTTCTTGTTAGCTTTGCATTGTATAACTCATGTGAGTTGGTCGCCATGCTCTAGCATGTGTTCACTTTTAGTTTGGAGTGCAACCTAGGAGTTTTGAGATAGAAATAAGTATTATTATGTGTTGTATAGATGTTGGTTTGCATTTTAAATTATTGGCATTTTATATCAGACTTAGTTCTTTCCAAGCTATGCAATATTTCATGGGAATATATGTTGCTAGTTCATGTGCAATCCATTTGGAGAAGACAAGAGCTTTTGGGGTGAAGATATGAACAATTTATTGATGGCTTGTTGCTAGTAAGAAATCTCAATTTGTTGATTTTATATCAGATTCGTCAGTATATCATATTTTGGCTTGTTCTTCAGTAGTTGAGAAGATTTGGAGTTGAGAAGTCATCTTCATTCATTTGGCTTTGTTAATATTGTAAAAATACTTGTAATTTGTAGTTATTTATCATTGTAAGACTGTAAACAGTAGTACTGTTCCAGTCATTTAATTTGCTACTTTTACTTGTGTTTAATTTTCACACATTGTAACACCTAGATGGTTTATCGCCACTGTGGAGAAAAGAAAAAATTTAAATCTCTCATTTCTCACCCACTGAAAAGTGGTGAATTCCCACTGTTGAGTGGATGCCTGCTGAGAAGCAGATGAATTGTTTTGCATTGTAATATCTTTCCCCCCACTGAATAAATGGTAGTGTAGAATTCTTTATGGTCAGATCATCGCCTACCTTCATTTCAGTTTGTAATTCACATTCAGTTGTTGCTTAAATTCCATCACCATATGTTATCACCTCACCTTCTGAAGGATCTTGGTGAACATTCTTGGTGAAAGATTATTTCCAGTTGTTTAAGATTTGGGGTGCTCCTTAACGGGTGCTTGTTGTTATTGAAAATTCAAGAAAAAATTTAAGGGGCATATTTCATAAGCATTTTGATTTGCATTGCATTTTTCTTTCCAAGTCTTAACTTGGTAGTGAACCCCTTATTAGTTTACAATTAGCCCCTAAGACATCCCTATTGCAAGATCTCTTTCTCCTTTGCATTGAGATATCTAGGGTTATCCTTGAATGAAATTGGAAAGTGGGTGTGCTTTATGTCCTAAAACCATACGATAGCACCATACCACTTTTTCTACATTTCATTTTGGTGAACTTGCATTTAGAACATTAAAATTATGATTTGGAGTGCATCATCATCCTAGATTTGGCTTGCATTAACATTGCATTAGGGTTTGCATTAGTTAATTGGCATTCTAGGGTTTCTAATTTTGCATTAGTGAAAGTTCATATAGCTTACATTTTAGCATCTCATTTCACTAAAAATCAAACAAAATCTACATTTACACTCAGTATATAGATCATCCAACATAAAAAGCATAAAAAACAATTAATTTTTTTTGAAAATTTTGAATAAAATCCCTATTGTGACTCATTTGCCACCTTGGGCGAATCAGTCCCTGTGCACATTCTAAATTGCATTTTCTAGCATTTAAAGTTCTATTTTTGAGTTTTTGTTTATTGTTTATAGCTTTATGTTTTAGTTTACAAAATTTCTGTTATAGTCATTTCAGTGTTCTTAGCTTATATTGCATTAGCATTCATCTCACATTTAGTAGCCCTTGTATGAGTATTTGGCATCTTATTGCTAATACTGTAGTGAGATGAAGTTTGAGACTCATGTCATCTTGCAATAGCACAATTGTTGTGGATCTTGGCTTGTGTAGTTCTTTCACTCCTAGTATTGACACTAGTACACTAGGTATGGATCATACCCTTAACAACTCTTTACCTTCAATTAGTATGCAAGTTGAAACAAGGATTGATAATATCTCATAAGAAAACATAATTCAATTCATGAGGACCTAGCTAACCTACAAAATCAAGTGCAAAATGACAAGATTTCAACCACCACCATCCCTACTATAGATAACATTCACTGCATTCTTGAAAGTGAAGATGGACTTGACCTTGTGAAAAACATAGTTCAAATCTTTGGAAAACACCTCCCTCCAACCACTAGTGCTCCTTTACCTACAAGCAATGTCACGAGGCAAGGAGGAACTCAAATTCCTCCTCCCACAACAATTGTCCCAATACCTACCTGTACCAATCCTCAAGTCACAACAATGCAACCAACTAGTAATGTGATTCCTTCCTTGGGTATTTCTGCTAGCATCCCTAGCTCCTATGTGGCATCACATGTCATATCTCCTACCACTTTACCACCTATAAGCATTCCATTCACTTGTCCTATGAACACATACACTCCTTCACCTTTTTCACTTCTATCTCATAACACAAGCAATGATCCTCTCATAAATCAACTCTTCCAAACTGTTCCATCCCTTCAAAAGCAAGTTTCCACCATCAACCAAAATCAAAATGGTTGTTGGCCTCCTCTAATGGTTTAATAACTAATCCCTTAGAGCTGTGACTTGGAGATTGGACATCTACACTAAGTAGCTATCTTACTCATCATGAAGGTGCATTTCATTGTCAACCCAGGGACATAAACTTGAAATGGGTCAGCACTGTATGTGCACTAGGACTTTACTACAGTCATCCATAAACTAGGAAAGAAACGGTACTAGAAATAAAATGTTGGAAAGAAATCAACTTGAGCACTGAGCATGAATCAACAACTACACTAAGCATTAACAATTGGATGGAAATGAAAGATAAAAATGGAAATCCCATCAAACAGACAGGAAACTACT
>VDFB02317608.1:0-30799 GCA_007258455.2 Sequoia sempervirens | reverse complement strand
AGAAGGAAGCCTTCTTATGGAGTGACAAAGCTCAAGAAGCTTATGAGAAGCTTAAGAAAGTAATTAGCTCATGCTAATACTTGGTATTCCCAATTTCTCACAACCGTTTGTGGTAAAGTCTAATGCTTCAAGTGAAGGATTGGAGTTGTGCTAATGCAAATGAGTCATGCTATAAAATTTGCAAGCAAAAAGGTGAAAAATTCAAAAAGAACATATTCTATTATGGATGGTGGTAAGAATAGACCACAACAATCTAAAATCCTTGCTTGGCCAAGGTGATTTGAACAATCAACAACAAAATGAGTAAGCTTCAAGCTTATGATTTTGACATAGAATATGTTAAAGGTAAAAAAATTGCAATTGTTGATGCTCTCTCATACGCCTATTTTTGCTCCATTTCTATTCTTGTTGTTAATTGAAAGGCCTCTATCATGGTAGAATAGGCTAAGAGCCCTCTAGCTATTGATATACTAGATGGAAGTGTTTAAGGATGATAAGTACATAGTAGGAAATGGTCTTATCCTATATAAGGATTGAATTTTCCTTGTACCGAAAGTCCGAAGAGAGGAAAGATCTAAGGACTCTCGCAATCATGCACCTATGGTTGGTCACATGAGCTTCAAAACCTATATGCAATTGAGAGAGAAATTCTCCCAGAAGGGCCTCAAAGAAGATGTTCTCAAGCTTATCAAGGAATGTAAAACCTCCCAACAAAATAAAACCTATTGGGACTAAGCCCCACTTTGCCCTTGTTTTCTTTGATTCATTTTCCCTAGTCCAATTTAGGTTTCCCTCTGCTTTTGCCTCTTGCATATAAGGGATATGAGATATCCTTGTGGGTTTCCCATGAGTTATTATAATTGCCATTTTTCTGGCTCTCACCTCTGCTATGTGCCTATACATGTGTTATCGTTGCTAATATCTAAAACTCCTAAGTTGGGTGGGTTTTTGGTTCGTTTAGGTGTTTTCTTGCAAACCATTCGAGATTCTTCCCACCACTCCCACAACTGCTCCTTCAAATTCCATTAATGAAATTTGAACTGATCCAACTACCAATTAAATTTGTAATAGTGTATGGTTAACTGCAGGTGGATTTTGACATGTACATGATTGATTTGTGAGGGAAATGAGATGTTTTTGGAATTGATATGTTTGATGAAACAACAGGTGCCAAATGCAATTAATGGCATCACCATTGCTTCACTCATATTCTTGAAGAAAATCACCCATTTTCTAATGTGTTGCACTAGTGGGCAAGTTTCATGAAACATTTGCATTCATGAATGAGATTTCTAGTAACTTATGACCCCTCTACAATTGTTCCTTGAAAGTGTGATTTGAGCCATTTATGGGAAATTTGGGTCTCTATTTCTTACATAAATTTTCATTATTATGTCAATCATGCAAATGAGTGACTCATGTAGCTGATCTAAATTTGGAATTTTGTTGCGTTTCTGTGTAAGAGTTGTTTAAGTTTCCATTTTTCATTCATATTGGTTGTCGGTTTCTTAAGTCTTCAAGCTATTGCAATGCTAGAAAATTTAGGGTTTCAAATATTGTAAGGGTATGCACCATTGAAGCTTCTCTCTAAGTTGCAAAGAGATAATTATTGTAACGAATGTATGTAACTACATGTCTCCTTGGCTGGTAATTGATATTTTAAGGTGTTTTAAGGTATAGAGGTGTGTCAAGTCCTCTTCTTTGCAAACTTTCACCGGATTTGCTAGTGTAATTATATCAATTCACTGGATTTGCTAGTGTAATTATATCAAACATTTGGAGAGTGTTGCAGCACTCGTAGAATGTTAGATGTAATAGTCTTTTATTTTAAGGTGAATGAATGCCAATGAGTTCAGAGAAAGATTACTAAGTTGATGCTGTTTGTATCACTAAGCATGCTGTTTGTATGCATCATATCTATCATATCTTTGTTATTATTTTTTGTGTTATGCTTGTTATCGTTGAATGCTACTCTACAACCAAATAAGGCACTAGTCTTGAAGGCTTTGACCCTCAACCCACATTAAAATCAGACAATTCATTCATCCATTAGTATAGAAGTTAGTTTTAGGATCCATATATGTTGTTCATGATTCAATATCATAAAATAGGAAAATTTCAAAAAAAAAACCAACTGTTAAACCATTAACTAAGTCATGTTCAAAGTATTTATATTTTGTCAATACCTAAGGAAAAATAACTGAAATCATTCAAGGGATTGTAAAGTCGTTTTATCTAGATGCATATGTAAAGTATTCTAAGCTATAAGGAGGTCTTAGTAGAACTAATTGAGCTTAGTCTAATGGCAGTTATTGAGGTTAAGCTCACACTTGGGTATAGTTGTTGTGAAGTGCACTAGTTATTCATTATGTTTGATATAAATGCCTGTTAAGGCATACCTCTAAGAGCACCCTCCTAGATTTAAGTTGAGCCTAGAGTGATAGGGAGATTACCCACTCTCACCAGTTGGCCTTTCACCCTCCACAATTTATGGATGAACCACAATTCTGCTATCTTGAAGACACCCTTAGCCTAGATAGTTGAGTTGAGTTCTAGGATTTTAAAGCAATAGTTTTGGGACCCAAAAAAGCCGAAACATGTTTTTTTCAGCAAGCTTGTTACAGCATTTGCCTATTCCCAACAAGAAGTGAGAAATTAAATCCATGGACTTCATCAGAAACTTTTCTAAGGTAAATGGCAAGGGCTGCGTTTTTGTGGTCGTGGATCAGTTAACTAAATATGCACACTTCTTTGCTATCCCCACACAATTTAGAGAACATCAAGTAGTTGACTTATTTTTCAGTGAGATATACAGGCTACACATGGCTTGCCTAAGACCATTGTTAGCAGCATGAATAATAGATTCCTCAGCTCCTCTTGGCAGGAATTATTTTGTTTGACTGGCACCAAAGCTCACCACCAGCTATCAGCCTCAAATAGTTGGACAGAGATATTTACCAACCACGAAATCACTATGGCACCAATGAAATACCAAACTTATACTTTGGGGAGATTCTGATTCATGCTAAATGTCTAAAAACGTATGCTCTTTTAGTAAATAGATGTAAACACAAAATCATCAAGATTATACCTGGCAGTATGGGCAATTATTTTTATTCCGAGACAGGCTTTTTAATCCGCTGTGTGCAAATGGTACCTTCCCATTTATTGAATCATTTTGCTTTGTTTTCTGTTTCCCAGAAGCTGCAGCATTGTGCATGAAAAATGACTTTCCCTGCAAGAACATTTTTTTTGGAAGAATCAAACATTAACATTAGACTCAGAAATAAAACCAAAAAAATCAAAAACTTAACCAAAGATTCATGGTTCATATGCTATAATAATATTACTAAGAGTCATGATTTGTGTGCTATAGATTTAGCTAAGCACATTGATAAGCTGTTTTGTTAACATCGTCAAATTAATCTTCTACCAAGATGTCATGCAAACTCAGAAATAAAATCAAATCAAACTGAAAAAGCCAATACCCTTTCATGGTTGGCATCCTACGGAATCCTACGGAAATATTTAGCAAAATACTATTGGCATAAAAAGGCTATATAAACTGCATGTGGATAACCTTCTCGATGATGGTAATGGTCTAATGAATGATTACCAATTTGAACTTATGAGGAATTCAATGCAGCATAGATTCAGCTGCGTACACCTACTAAACTGTTCCTTGAACTTCTATAGAACTTAATTTAGTAGCACCACGTATTAACATCATCGGGTAGATTTTTACTTTACTATAGCATAAAGTAGTCACCTAACATATTTTTACATGGCTTTAACTATAAGCAGTAGTCTCTTATATACTAACTCATATTTTACTGCCATAAACATTTAATCCCTAAGCCAATCCAAACATGAATTGATATGTATGAGAGAAAACAAGAAGCATTCAACACCATCTGTCATCTCCCCATTAGTTGTATCATTTCCTTTGTTTTCCACTTCTCAGAAGCTGCATTATTGAGCACAAAAAATGATTTCCCAAGCACGTGTTATTTTTTGTTGAGAATCCAACACAAATTTTCAGTTCAAAAGTAAAATTAAAGAAAACTGAACTTTAGCCGGAGTGTCATGGTTTGATGGCTATAGTAATATTTACAAAGAAATCTCCGCTGTACTGTAGATTCAGCTAGTCACGTTCATGACCAATTTACTGACAAAGTGACATGCATACTCAGAAATAAATCAAGGTAAACAAAAAAGTTAACTGATATATATCATGGTTGGCATCCTACCTTAACATTTACCAAAAAATGGCTTAAAAGGACTATATAAATTCATGTGACAACCTTCTAAATGATAATAATAATCTAAAGAATGATGCCTAGATAGACTTACGAGGAATTTAATGTGGTACAGATTCAGTCAAGCATACTGACTAAACCGTTCTGACACTTAATTTCACGGCAATATATATGCATATCATCTGATGGATTTTGAGTTGAACTTGACCATACCCTAAAAAAGTCGACTGACATGTTTTTACTTGACAGTAGCTTAAATATATCAAAGCAATGGTCTACTGTAAATTACCCTAACTGCACCATTCTTCTGTGATAAGTACATAACTAGGTGATATCCCACTGTCATAAACATTGAATCCCTGAGCCAATCCAAATATGAATGGAATAAGTATGAAAGAACACAACTAATATCCAAAACCATTTTTCCTATACAATTGTGTGCTTCAACATGGATATAAGAATTAATGAAGATTGTCTTTAGCCAAATGGTAATCAGTCCAAATCATCTAATATATAATATAAATTTCAGTAGCATTGCAAATCTATATGTTTGTTGAAACTTCACCATCACCTTGTCTATAATGTTATTAGTTATTTCGCGTGGTTGGGACTAGAATAGCCAAATCTAGCGGATCATGCTGTTGTTTGCAACAGCTAATCAAATATACCCCTTTGTGCATCAAAATATTTTGTACCGTTACCAATAACAACATTTCGAACTGAATGGACATCATAATTGGAAAGTTGGAAAGTATGACTTGCCTTATTTGTCTTCAAATTCTCTGTCCCTGAGCCATTCTTTTGTCTCTTAGAAGTCACATCTTTAACGGTAAATGATGCCAAATTGGTACAATCCACAGAACCCTGTCAGTTGTACAGATCATAATTTGGTGAAGACATGATGATTAGTTGGAAATTTAAAACATAATAGACAGAAAAAGCATAGAACTGTGGTGGTTATCACAAATAGATCTCACCTTAGATGTCTTTGAAATCTTCCCCGCCTTACTATATTTTTGTTTCTTCATTGACCTATCATTATAGACAGTGGAATGAACTGGAACACTTACATCTTCAGGTTCCTGAAATCAATAAAAGGTCTAGAGAGGTTTAATATGTAATTGGTCATCATTCCTTAAAACTTTAGATGTAGCCATGCCCACACAATCATCTACAAGAGAAATTAGCAAATATAACATGAAAAGGGACACTGAAAAGGAAATATATATGGGCATTTCCTGTTAAAATTTGATTTCCCATGCATATCCAAATGCTATCCAAATGTACAGTAACATAATATACTTTATAATTTTTTGCTTCTTTCACTCCACAATGCACACTCTACCACGCCCTTAGGAGAGACAAGTCGAGTCAAACATCTAAATTCTAATAAACATTCCACACATTCCAAAACAAAAGTAAAAATATAATATATTAACATCAGAACTAGGTATATGTGGTTCAATTCTTATCCTTGTTATTATAAGTAGCACCGCACAATTTGAGAAACCAGCTATATTTTCCTCTTATTCTCAATAGGGTGTGAAAGTGCTACTAATCAGCAATTTAAAGAAATGATGAAAAAGCAAAAACCTCTATTTACAAAACATTACTAAATTAAAAGAATCTTTTTCTACTATACATGTTGTAATTTAACCTACTCTCCCTGCTAGTTTATCTAAAATTTTCAGCAAAACTAAAAGACATACAGGTACCTTTTTCATAGCAATGCCACAAAAATTAAAATTAGCTCTCGAATCTATATCACTTCCAACATTGCTCCAATCAAACTTGCCACCAACACTTTTCAGCTCTGAAACACTTGTAGCTTCAATTTTATGATTGTCATAACCCAGCATAGGATCACAGCCATCCAATATGTCCTTTAGAGGGTCACCTGACTGTACACAAAGATGCATATAACATGTCAAAAACTACCTCATACAACTTGTAGCAAAAGACAGTTTGCAACCATGTGCCTTTTGTTTACTTATGTCATGTGATACAAAAGTGATTTCAAGCTGCGCAAATCAAAAATATTACACCTTGTTGCAAACACTACGTCTTCTACTTCAAAAGATACCTACAGCACTATATTTTTTATGGCAGATTTATTTTTCACTTAAAAACAAACATTGCAGCACTTTTGGGTGCAAGCACAAGGCTGAAAGAAAGATCTCTTTCTGTTTCAGGCTTTGGCTCTAACCTTTCTCTTCTTCCCTTTTCTTCCATTTTGCTTTTTCAGCTGAAAGCAATTCAGACATATCTTTCCAAGAATTCGTTTAACTTCATGCACATAGAGAGGATGATATACTGGTGTTGGGAGCTTCAAGTGACCAAAATGACCTGCAAAAATATTGCAACTTTTAAATGGAAAAACAGGTTAATTAAAAATGTTTTTTTTTCCACTATTAGCATTTATCATAAAGTTCAGTTATATAATAGAAAAAATCTTTTATTACTGCATACCATCACAATCGTGAAGCTTGTCGCTTCCACATGTTTCACATTTATTAGATTTTAATGGCAGACCAAGTCGATCACTTGATAATTGGCTTGCATGTTGAATAGATGACACTGAAACCTTGATCTGCAAGATACAAAAACGACAAATGTGATTCAAATGCATAGAAACCAAATTCATTTGAGTCAAAAATACATGAATAGGAATGATAATGTAGAGCCACATTTGTATGATTCCCTGTGAATCTTCGGGCATTTCTAAATTAATTCAACCATGCCTTGCCGTAATTCTATAATATTTATCAAATCAAATAACACCAATTATAAACAGGAGGATACAAATTTAATGCAAAACAAGAATTGAAGATTACTTTCTATTATGACATACATCCACAATAATGCAAATATAAATATTATAAGAGTTTTTCCTAAAGCATGGAAAGAATAAAGCTGTAATTCTTAACAGGACCAAAACACTTTAATCAAAGTATATATCAGAACGCAAATGAAGTTCATAGCTATTGAATCAGAACCAAAAGCATTGGAATTTCCAGTATTCAGAATGGACCATTCGGAGATCATTTAACAGGCTGGTCAAAAACAAATTCATTCAAGACTGTAATCCAACATATGATGAGTTAGTACTACGAATAACTGTAAAACTCAATTATGTAATCAGAGACTAAATGAGAACAGCAATTAGGAAACAAAAGAAAACGACCATCACGTGATTCAAAAATTAGCAGGTTCCAGTCCACCAATTGTCAGAGCTAGACAAATGGTCCAGCTATTTGCTGCGACAGAAACTCCATGGTTCTGAATGGAGTGAATTTGCTCTCAAAGTTGCTCCATTGACTTCCAACATTTTCGAAAGCTGATTTTGAGGCTTAAGAAAGAAAATCCTCTACCTCCCAACTATCTAAAAAGATTAGAAGATACAGCCTCTCAGCATGCCGCAATTCGATTGAACATTTCTAAGCAGCACAGCCTCTGTTATTCAGAAAACTGCTAATACATTTTAGAAAAAAATTCAGTCGCTTCCTATCCTGCATTTTTCTTCTCAGGAGGGTCCAAGCAAAACTTGACCTAAAGCACACCTGCATCCCTCCTTATCAAGAAAGCTGATAGGAGACATGATGGCACCCTTCATGTCGTCATTGGAATGCACCAATTTCCAATTTACAACATATTAGAGTAACAAAATATGAAAGCCAAGGGAGAGGGATTAGGACGTTGAAAGTTCCATGCACAAACACTGGAAGAGATACACTCCAATTTATGATTGATGGCACGTTCCAGCCACCAAAATATAAGAAAGCCTTCATTATTTGCACTGCCGATAATGACTAAGGGTTAGGGTAGGGGATGAAGAAGCCTTAAAAAATTTAAGCAAATTTTAATTGGCATTCAACACCCAAGGATTAAATCAACATTCAGCACATTATCACTAGCTGTTACTTGGAGCCCTCTATCCAACACAAACAGTCGACACATTGTTAACAGTCAACACATTGTTACCAGCGGTTTCCTTGGAGCACTCTACCCCACAAAAAAAAATTGGCACATTGTGCCGACTGTCTAAGCTCTACGTCTGCCGGACTATACCTCCATGCTCATTTGGATATACCATCAGGCATTGCGTGAGTTAGAGTATACTGCTCCCCTCTGATTGTCCAAAGTGACCAATTTGAGAAGCTGACTACCCTGGAAGGATGCCCCTTTATTAGCCAGCCAATCTGTGGGTGAGTTGACCTCTCTACATGAATGGACAAAAGAAATCTTACAAGATAGCATCCGAAGAAATAAATTACAACTGCACAACTGCTACGTTCACATATGAGTAAAAAAGATTGATGAATAGTCTTGCTTAATGTGGCTCGAAAGGTCCTTGAGTACAAATCAAACAGGACATTTTTAATCAAATGTACAACTTCAACGTTAAAGGGCGAAGTTGTCGGAAGGAAGGCTGTTTGAATGGCCCTAGGGCCTAGATTTATTCTTGACTTTGTTTCTTAAATACATTGCAGGATATGGCCCAAAGCTCATTTTGGTTTTGATTAAATTCCACATTTTTTTAATAGTTCCTACGTCCTAGTCCTAGTTTATGTTAAGGAAAAGCAAAATAAAACAAGTTATACTGCATCTTTGAGGACCAGATTTCTATGTGCAGCTGTTAACATGCTTTAAGAAAGAACCAAACAATGTTGGTCTTATACAGACGTTTTTGAGTTCTAATTAGTGAAATCCTTTTGGAAGAGGCCCTTCTTAGTATCAGCTAGGAATTTCCTTCATAAAGGAATGAATAGCTTAAAATACAAGCGATTAATACGGGAAAGTTTCCACGGTGATTAATGGCGTTAGTGTCACAGCAGCAGGGGTATTATGCTCCTTGCATGTTTGGAAACCAAAGAAAGCATATTACCTTCAAGTAACTAAATAATGCGAGTTTATTTCCACATGTTTGTGAATATGTTCAATTAACAAGTTAAACTAAAAGTTGACAAATTCTCTTCCAAAACTTTACCGAATGGAGGTTCTCAAGACCTAAAAGCTGATAAAATAAAGTTTGGCCTCTGAATTCAAAACTAACTGTCAATATTCTAAAATTCTACAGACACAGCTAAGTTGTCAGAAGGGTAAGAACACATTTAAAATTGATTGGAAAATATTCTAGGGCTTCCTGAGAAGAGCCTTTCGGCAGTCGGCCCTAATTTTTAAGGAGACACCCTAACATGCCAACGAAATCAAGGGGGTACAACAAATTATACAATTGAAAAACCCAAAAATACAAGCAAACATTCTGTCGTTTATATCCCTCCACGACCAGCGGCTAACTTAGCAGTCTTCATGATTAAATATTTGTAATCAAAATTTTCAGCAACTACACCAAGGGACTTGGGAAGGAACAAGAGCAGTCCCCAAGATTTTTATGAGCACTGGTGCAGTGAGAAAACCCTCGCAGCAAGAATTTCGAGGCCCTCGTATGAAAACGCGTCAAACAACAGTGCAACCTTAACCAAAACTCATTAACAGACCCTGCAAATCAGTATTAGTTTAAACAATAAATAAACCGAGCTTTTACAGGTTCTTCGGAAGAAAAATCATGTTAAACAAGACAAAAATTACAATTGTTTAGCTCTGAGAATCGCTACTGTGCTCTGTAGCTCAAGCAGGCTCCCGAATGTTCATTTTAGATCGACAGTGAGAAGCAAAAGAGTTCATCAAAACAATTAACCTAGAAATCCCTCCATATACCATAAACGCTTACATATAAACCCACATTTTAAGCATAACTAAGGTTCTACTAAACAAATTGCATCAAATTTCCTTCACAATTAAACTCCGCTGTTCACATACCTGTAATATTGAACACATCCACCAGGTACTGAGGAATATATTCATTGTTACAAAAACAGACTAATAAAACTCTATTTTTCACAACATCTAATTAAATTTCGTGACATAAGAAACCGCATCAACCACATTTTAGTCATTCTAATTACTTAACTGAGCGCATTTGAACTGTCCACCAGCCAAGCAGATTTGAGGCAACAGCGTCAAGAAAAAACATCAAACACCGAATTTTTTTAGAGAGGAAAATAACGGCAAGGAAATGATTTTACTTACAACTTTCTTGGACGTCGGAAGATCGAAGTGTATGCCTGTTAAGATGGCCTGATGAATTTCAGGAAGAAGACCACCTTCCTCCGGAGGTGCTGGTGGTGGTGGTGGTGGTGGTGGTGGTGGTAGTGGTGAGATTTTAGTGCCCATGCCTAAGACCCAGAACAACTATCACCTAAATTGCCTTTGCAAAAAACTAGAAAGCAAATGCAGTAGGCAAGAGTGGCTCGAAAACTCCTCCGTCTGTGTCTCTCTCTGTTCTTGTTACACGCGCATGATACAATGTTCTCTACCTGTCTCAATATAATGTCATCCTTGTATTGGAATGGCAACCGCTGAGGTGTCGAGCGTACCAACAAATGTAAAAAGGCGTCTCTTTTCCCGGCGGCGCACTAACTCTTTCCCCAAATTCATGGCAGAGTGTGCATAGTCTGTACCTAGCAGCTTTAGAGACAATTTTACTTTTAAGCTGAAACCTTACGTTGGCAGAGAACATAGAAGTTTAACATGGTGAATACTATTTTTTGGCAATGGTTTGGAATATGCTTCCCAACGCTTGAACAACGAAAGTAGAAATGTCCAATTCGGGAGGAGGAAAGTTAAAGATGTAGGGGGTACAATCAGCTACGTGTGCGTCATGCATTCCAATTTGCAGTGTACAGATGAAACATACAATAATTTATGAGCTTTCACTAATTAGCTAGTACGACTACTCGACTCAAATCACGTCCTCCACCGCCACCAAATTCCTACCATTATACTCGCGAATTGCGATGAGGGGCGTGATTACCTCGATTGCCCGACTCCGACGACCGTTTGACGCTTTATGACACTTGCAGTTTTTATATAGCTACCTGCTTGAAAAGGAAAAATCATATTTCCCCAATACTAATCAACGTTAGTATGATGAAGCTTATAAATAAATGTTATTTTGTGAAATTAAATCCATAAGATAGGGGTATTCAGCTCTCGGAATAATGATCAGGATAAATTTGATCTATTGCATTTTATTTACTTCTGGAGAGGAAAATAGGTGATCCAAGTGTTTTAGACAATATAATAATGTGTAGAATTGTAAACAATTTTGCGTTGATTTTATAATTGTAGATTAATTATTGTAAGCACATTTTTTCTTTTCAATTATAGTATATAATAAATAACTAATATTTCATAAAGAGATTCATCTTGACATTTATAGCATACTTTCTTCTTTTCACTCTTCAAAATATCTTTTATTTTTGTGTATATTTGACCTACAAACTCCAAGTTTAAAGAGGAAACCCTACAATATAGAATGGTTAGAGGGGAGTCTATTTTAAGTGATCTCTTTATGAACTTTTAATAATAATTCCACTTGTGGAACAACAATAGAAAAATACTAAAACTAAAATATATATGTTAAGGAATTATGGAGGAAAGAGACAAGGATGGCATAAGAAAAATAAAACAAGGATTATGAAGCATAAAAAACAATTAAATTAAAAAGAGGTTAAAAAAGCATAATAAAAGGAATTGTAGAATATGCAATTTTCATTCAATATTATAGTTTGTCCTCATTATAGGAGGCTTACGATGCTCTAGAGGAAGAAGATTATTAAAAAAATATCATCAAATATAAGTGATACTTTTTTAAATAAAAAGATAACAATCTTCAAATTAATTTTTCATTATTCATTCAAACACATGTACTTGTCCTAGAATGCATCCATAGAAAGAGTATTCACTACACTACACATGTTAGTGCATGGAAGTGGAGGACATGGGGGTCAAAAGTGGCCACTTTTGACTAAAATCAACTAAATCTAAACTTGGATGCATAATTTGAGATGTTTTCTCTAAAAATGTAAATATGTGAAGAGAGCAAGAATTGTATTACTCTAATTCTAATTTCTAAACTACTAGGGTATTCGAAAATGGGTAATATTAAGAGGGTCAAGTATTGAGAGCACACAAAAGTGTTCATATTTTATCACTAAAATATAATAGTGTTTGATATGCACCCCACTATTTTTTGGTTTAGTATTTTCAAGCAATTAGTGGAAAGATAGCAAGGATACAGTACTACAAGTTATATATTCTTTATTGAATATTTTTTAATAATTTTTCAAAGTGGATGCATCCTAAAAACTACATCAATGAGTATGAGTGTCACAAACCTCTACCAAAATAATTTAGAATGCATACATATTTTAAATGTGTATAAAATGAAGCATAGAACAGTATTATAATTTTTCAAATTTGAATAAGAAGATGGAAAATACAAATAAAAAATACATATGTATTTGAGAAAAATGAAAACATTCATAAAAGAAAATAAAAATAAATATCTTAATTTATTCAAATTAGAGAAAAAATTATATGATTGGAAAGTTAAGTAGATTGACATTTTAATTATGATGTCATCAAATTATGTTGTAAAATGAGTAAAGATGATGACGATGAAATTAAAAATGTTAATTATTATGTAAACCATAATTTTGGGAGTCAAAATAGTGGTCCAACCCTTAAGTTTGGATAACCAAACCTATTTGAAGCCTAATAGGTGGGAATGAAGATTTTGAAATATAACATGAGTGTGTTATAACACATTCGCATTCTATAAATTTTAAAAATTCTACATATAAATGTATATTGCTTTAGTGTGGATAACATGCATGCACTATGGCTCAAACTTACCAAGCCAACTTGAGTTATAATATGGGTGTATTTTAATGTGATTGCATTATATGTTTAGAAAGTGTGCTCGTTATTGTCCAATTTCCCTCCAAAATATTTTTTATCACTTTTTTGTCCCTCGACTTGGTGCACTTGTACATACACTAACAACAACAAACACTAAACACACATAAAGGAAAAGGAAACACATATAAAAAATACAAAGATATCTAGGATATGAAAAAATGATATAATTATAGACTAGAATTAACCATTTTATTTTGGGGAGAGATCTATGAAGATCCACTCCATAGAATAACCAAGGAAAGGAAGTGTAGTAATGACCCATGCTAGATAGAGGAAGAAAACCTTGGAAAAAGGTAAGAGGAATGATAAACTAGACATTAGAAATTAGAAACTAGAAATAAGGGTTGTTAGGTACCCACCTACGAAATAGACCAAGCTAGGACAATAGTAAAAGGTATTGATGATGATAAGAGGATGGTATGGGTGGGACATATTACAATAGAGATAGCCACTTCTCCAACATTTGTGTGAGGTCATAGGGCTCTAGTTTGGGGTTGCTTAATTCCCTTCCCTGTTTGGGGTTGGGCATGGTTTGTGTGCTAGATGTGGTGTATGGAGTGGGATTTATTATCCACTTTTTAGTCATTTTTCCTCTTATTTTTGGATTTTGCAGGGGAGAAAACTTGCATGGTGGTTGTTGGGGGTCCAAGGGACCTCCCAATATCTCCTTTGATTAGCCCCCCCAATATCTCCTTTGATGTTGTACTTAACATAGATGAACCCTCTTTGTCTAGGCATGCACAAGATATTCATTTTCTTATGCATGTAACAAACAAATCCATATCTAATTTGTGAGTGATTAATCATCCTAATTCCAAATTTTGCCTTGATAAAAATGAAGATCATTCAATTCTAGTTATTAATTTGGAATCTATTGTTGATGATGTTCTTTATTTTTCAAAGCATGCTTTAATCTACAATTTTATGCGAATTCATATTTATTTGCCATTTTTAGAGGTTTGGGATCAAAGGAACTGGAATCTAAAAGGAGACATGGAAATTATTCTAGCTGTGAATTTGTATTTTTTATGGTGTTTACCAAAATGATGGATCAAAACATGATATTTGAGGGAGGACCATATTTCCATAATCATATGGGTTTATTTATCAAGCCTTAAAATGTAGGGTTTGATCCAATTGAAGAGCTTCTAGCTAAGATCCTTGTTTGGATTCATCTTACTAGGATTTCAATGGAGTTTTGGAAAGAAGAAATTTTTCAATCAATCATAGTGATTATTAGGAAACCCTTGGATCCTTCTCACCATACTATAGATAGAAAAGTGGATACTTTTACCTATTTATGTGTTGAAATTAATTTGAATAATCATCTTCCTAATAAAATTTGGAAATTAAATTAGGTAATATGAGTTAGACTCAACAAATAGATTATGAAGTACTTCCCTATCACTATCATGCATGTCATGAATAGGGATTTCTTTAAAGGAATTGTTCAAAGACGTGTCTTAAAAACCCTTAACCCTACCCTGAAACATAGGTAATGAACTCAAAGGTAAAAGGAAAGGCCTTAATCCATTTGTAAGAGTTAGATGCAAATGGATTTACTTCTATGAAATATCCTTCTAAAGGAAATGTTACAAATTGGTAATAGAAGGACTTTCCTATAGGGATGTTTAACAACAAATTTAGTGTTCTAAAAAGCTTTAAGGAGGTGAAAGTAATGGAGCATGACAAAAACTATCTAGTTAAGGGGTAAACTTCTTAGATTTGGATACTTTTTATAATTTATCTAACATAAATACCAACTCAAAAAAACATAGTTCACCAAAGCAAGGAGATCTTTCTTGCAATAATATGAAGAGAAACAACATGAGGATGAATGATTACCCATAACTTAGGAGTTGACTCAATATATATGATAGAATTTTAAATAAAGTCAAATGAAATTCATGCAATTATGAATCCATTACAATAATTTGGGGGAAGAGAAGATGGAAAAAGTACAAGGTCCCTCCTCCATTTGGCCTTCAACAAAAGAACATTAAGAAAGGGAGAAATGATAAAATATCATAGATTGGGAAGAAAAGAGATCGGGAAAAGGTGAAATTATAGGGGAGTCAATGGTGGAATTTGGTGTTATTAAGATATTGGATACTCACTTTTGCATCCCTCAAAAATTATTGCGATCTCTTGGAATACTAGGGGTTTGGTTAGCATCCATCAATGAAATCTTATTGAGACATGGCTCATGAACATAGATTGTCTTTATTCAAGAGACAAAGCTTCCAGTGAAGGACATGGTTATCATGTCTTCCAAGATATGGAGAGGGGATCAGTGTCAATGTATTAGGGCCCAAGGTGCCACTAGAAAAGTAGCTTATTTATGGGATCCTTGTAAGCTCACATAAGAGTAGTGGTCAGGAAGTGAAAATTTAATCTCAATAGTGGTGTGTTGCTTTGATTTAGGAGATACTTCTATTTACAAGTGTTTATGCGCCTACTAATTTTCTAGGTAAGGTTTTTCTCTAGTCCCATGTTATATCTATTTGCTCCTTAGTTCTCTTTCTCCCTTGGATTTTGGAAAGAGACTTCAATGTTAGCAGTATCTTGGGTAAAAAATTAGAGGGTATTAGTCATTGTAGCCCATTATGAGAGATATTGTGTTCTTTCTCAACTTGGTGGATGTGAATCCAATAAATGGTTTATTCACTTGGAGTAATGGAAGGTGAGATAATGCAGTTATATTTGAAGACTAGACAAGTTTTTTGTATCAAATTATTGAATAGGTAATAGTTAGACTACATACTCTAATTTTGGGGTGGAAAGGGTCTGATCATTGGCCCATCAAATTCTCCTCCTCGTAACATCTCTACCCCAAAAAATTCCCCCTTTAAGTTTCAACCTATTTGGCTTTGAGATATTAATTTGTATAAACTTATGAAGGGATGGTGGTTAGAAGGGAATCCAACCTTTGGAACAGCTATGCATTCCTTTTTGAAGAGACCACAAAATTTAAAATTCAAACTCATGGGTGGAATAGATTCTCTTTTGAAAATATTTTCCAAATTAAAAATCAAATCCATGATAAGTTAGAAAGGATTGCCTTTTATATTAAAGAGGGAGGAATGATAGAGGAGTTGTTGTGGGAAGAGAATCTCATATTCACCATGAATAGATAGTCCAGGAATAACCTTTCCCATCAACATCAACTTTGTAAACAATTTATTCCCTAGTGAAATTGAGGAGAAATTTTGTTTTGAGAAAGGTGAAATATTTTCAATAATATAAAACATATTAACAATTAAGAAGTCTAGACTCGGTATGATAAAGGAGAAGGAAAATTGAGCCAAGAAGCATTTCTTACAATCCTTTCTCATAAAGTGTTTTCAAATACATATAAACTATTTGAAATAATGTTTCAGCAATCATCCAACCACTAAATTTATGCAAAAATTAAATATTTAATCATATATAATCACTATTAATATTTAAAAAGAATTATTTTAACAAATTAACTATTATACACTCACTTGAAGGCCATGAATATATTATTTTAATGCTTTGTAAAGTACTAAAGGTGAAAATTTACAAGTTAGTTATATATTAGTTATCAAAAGAAAGATTATAAGTGCAATAGTTTTTAATTGTAAAGGAGTTCTCTCTGGTGAGGAATTTTGGGGGATTCACCAAAATTTTACAAAGTAAAAAGTCCTTGAGCTCTTCATGTGAAATATAATAAAGGAAATTTTTAGTCTATGTGCCATTTTTGTTGTATTTATGTTAAATTTATATTCATCCTTGTAATATTATTTGATTCTATAATGAATACAATCATTCCTCTCTCTCACTCTTTCATATTTTATAATGGAATAGAGATATAGTTTGTGGTATTTTTTTATGTGTCCGAAAATTCTTTCTTGAATATTCTTTTTCTTAAGTAGAGTGAAATTTACCTTTTCAACCCAATTGTAGTGTCTTTTTATACAATTTACTGGATGAAGCATAAATATTTGTGTTTTTCCTCTCATTCACAAAACCATTTTCTTTTCTAAGAAACTAGACTCCAAGATTTATATCATCTTGCTTAGGGTTTCTTGGTTTTATTCTAATTTTAAGTTTACTTCTACCTTTTCCACTTTACAATTAAAATAATATAACAAAATTATAAAACATATCATATGAGGGAGATGCCCCTTTCAAATGAAAAGAAATATTATTAGTTTAATAATGATTTCTCCAAATGTTGTGAAATTTTCCACCGCTCATTGAGAAAGTCTAGCTACATTATAATGAAATATCATACAAGTAAGTTTGTTTACCAATAACAAGATATGAAATTAATTACACACTTATAAAGTGGCCATGTTTGGTTGTCATCTTTTTATCCTAGAAGCTAAGGCACTATATGCTCAATCATCAAGCTAATCTCATTACCAAAAATGATCCTCTTAAGTACCTTTTATCTAAAGCATATCTAACAAGACAAATGACTAAGTGAGTTATGATTATTAACAAGTTTGATATTAAGTATGTTGATTAATAAATAATAAAAGGACATGTATTGGAAGATTAATTGGAAAAATCCTTATTGATAGACACTCAATCATAAACCATTGGCTTCTCAAAAGAATCTATCTCAACCATGGAAGAATAAAAACATTCCTAATTTTGTGTTCCTTGGTGATTCTTTGGTGTTCCAATTCTACGGTAAAATTGGATGTACTATATTTACTTATTAAATACAAACTAAAATTATTCCACCTAACCCTAATCATCATCATGTTATTTCCTAATCATTAATTTATCATCATAATCATCATTAATTTACCATTTATTAATTATTAATCATTTATCAATTTATCACATCATTATTAATTTACCATTTATTATCCATTTATCATATGTCATTATTAATATTCATTTAACTATTCTCGTTATCCACTTAATTAAATAATATTTTATTATTTAATTAATTAAATGTGAGCTAATTATCTACTTAAAATTTATATTTCCATCACTTCAATTAACCCAACCACCACTAATCAGTTAACTCCATCTCATTTTAGAATCTTAATCTTCCATAAACAATTAACTCTATCTCTGTTTAGAAACTCGATATTCATTCTTTAATCAACTTAGTCTTTGAATGGAAACGTATTCTTCTCATTTATCCATCAATTAAATAAAATAATTCATTTTTATCCTCTCACAAGTTCAACATGGCAATTTTTTATTTGTCAGTTGACTCCATAGTCAGTTTAATTAATTGATGTCTTTATTCTTATCCTCATCTCTTAATTGATTTTTCCTCAGAAAATCTATAAATAAGACCATTCTTTCATCAATTTCATATCTCACATTTTATCAATTTTAGATATCACATTTTATGCAAATCAACTCTATCAAAATCTACTATCAATTAAATTAGTGTTATGTTGTAGAGCTTTAGCATCCACATCCAAAGGTGGAGCACCATTTTTTTTATTTAAGGTTTGTAGCGTGATCAGAAATAAGAATTAAATTTGATTTCTTTATTTATGTTTTAAGTCTTTTTATTTCTTATTTTTTATTTCGATTCTTGCACTTTATATTAAGTGCAAAGTATCAATTTAGCATATTTGTGCATGATGTGTGGTATTAATAAGGTTAATTGATTAATGACAATTATGTTATTATTGTTGTTTCCTAACAATGCTACTAAGGTATGTGTGGAAAGATTATGTTGTGAAATAGGAGCAAGTGAGGAAGGCAAACTAGGTCTTAGTGTTGAAATGTGAGATAATCTAATTGTGTAGACAATTAAATAATAAATTAGATTAAGATAAATAATTAAATTAGTGATTTGGTTAATTTGTTTAAGTATATAAAAGTAGTTTATTTATTTGGCAGGGAGAATGGTGATCGTTTGTTGCCGCATGGCCTTGCCTAAGCGAAGTTGTTGAGGCCGAGCTTGCATGGTTGTGTTCTCTTTTGCATGTGAGATATTCCTTATGGATCAGGGGTTTGGAGGCGTGTGTGCGTGGTAGGGTGGGTTTTTGGTGCTTCCAGGGTGGTTATTGGTGTTGGGTGTTCTCCCTTATTTCACTGGTGGCTACGTTTCTTTCTACTATCTTGGGCAAGATGTGTGTGGGCGTTCGGTGTGTGCCTTGAAGATTACGTTGGGTTGGGAGCTTGGAGGCAACATTTTAGTGTTTATTCTACTTGGGGTTTTCTTCATTTTTTGCGGTGTGTGGGGTCTCCTTGTCGCTTGTGTGGCGCTTGTTGCGGCCTTGTTGGGTATCGTGTGTGGTGTTATTCCCTCTCTTTCACAATTTCTCTCGTCTGCAAACCTTCCTTAGGTCTTGTAGTGGTCGTGGTTTGGTGTGGGGTGAGGTTTTACTAGAGCTTTGTGTGTGGGTTTTTATGGTAGCGAATGTACCTTTGGTTGAGGTGTCATGGCATGTAGCTATGGAAGAGGTTGGTGACGGGATTCCTAATTCATCTTCTCCTGGTGTTGGTTTGGTTAGAATTGGTGTCTTTAAACTACAAAAGATAAACGGGTGCTTGGAGAGGGCTCAAACTCGACCAGTGTTAGTGATTCAATCAGAGGCGGTGGCTGATGATTTGGAATATTACGGTAAGCATGTTCTAATATGCAAGTTTACGGGGATGAGGGTTTCTCTTCCATTCCTTGATACTTGGATCTGTAAGACATGGATTCCAGAGGGTGACTTCGATATTTTGTTGGCTGCAAACAACTTATTTTTTGGTTGATTTCTTGTGTATTTCAAACCGAAATAGGGCATTTGAGGGTGGGCCTTATTTTTATAACCAAGTTGGACTTTTCATAAATCCATGGCATGTTGGATTCAATTTGGCGGAAGAGTTGTCATCTAGGGTCCTAGTTTGGGTTCGCCTTCCTCGGCTGCCACTTGAATGTTGGAGAAGTGATATACTATAGTCAATTGCTTTGTTGTTGGGAAAACCTATTGGTCCTTCTCAACAAACTTTGGATAGGAGGATTTTCTCTTATGCGCAGGTATGTGTTGAGATTGATCTACGTTAGCCTTTGCCAAATTCTATTGATTTGATTGTTGGGTCTAGCTCCTGGACTCAGCCGTTGGATTATGAGACTCTGCCTTTTCGATGTCGTTTGTGCCATGAGTATGGTCATCTTCAGCGGAGGTGGCCTCGTACTTCTGGTGCTGGTGGTGCAAGTAATGTGAATGCTCAATCTAATCCAGGGGTGGAAAAGGGTAAAGCTCCCATGCAGGGGTTGATAGTGGATAAAGATGGTTTTGTTCTAGTCAAGTCTCATAGTCCTGGATGGGGTCAAAAGTGATCCTTCAAGGATAGGATAGAGGGGGAAACCTTCAATAGATACCGAGGCCTCATTTGCCACCGCATGCAGCCAGTCCCCGCCGCTACATGGCCTCAGGCGTTAAAGCGGTGTTAAGCTCCCAACCAAACCTCTCAAAGACTTACAGATAGATCAAATTAGGTTCGTGAAGGTTTCAGCTAGACCATGTTTTTCCTCCCAATTTCTGCTTCTGGGGGAAGGCATTCTAAGACCTGTGTCCCCCAGCAAAGCCGGGCCAGCACAGCGGCCTTGACGCAGTGCAACAAAGCCCTCTCCTCCTTGGGTTTGTAGCAAAAAAAAATCAAGAAGGGGGTTCCTGAGAAACCTTCTAAGGTTGGTCATAAGAAGGACCAAGAAAAGGTGAAGCTAGCTGGTGAGACACTGGTTGAGGCTAGTTCAATGAAGACTATTGATGCTCACTTCTCCCAACCTCAAAGATGATTGTGATTTCTTAGAATGTAAGGGGTATGAATAACATCC
The DNA here is from genome assembly GCA_007258455.2 of Sequoia sempervirens. NCBI lineage: Eukaryota > Viridiplantae > Streptophyta > Pinopsida > Cupressales > Cupressaceae > Sequoia > Sequoia sempervirens. The sequence continues at coordinate 9,937 of VDFB02317608.1, read as the reverse complement.
CTCAACAAAAGGCTATTCACGATCTGGTCCATGTTCATTCTCCTGATGTGGTTTTCCTTCATAAACTAAGTTATCGGTTGATTCTATGTTGTGTGTGGCTTCAAATATTTGGGGTCGTGGTCAATGTCAATGTGTGGGAGAGCTTGGTAGCTCTGGTGGAGTGGCCTATTTATGGGATTCTCTGAAGGTTAGTCCAATTTGGTGGCTCTCCTGCAAGGGCTCGATTTCTTGTGTTGCTTCCCATCTTGAGTCTGGGGAAAAAGGTTATTTTCTCTAATATTTATGCTCAATTGGCTTTCAAGGTAAAGATCGGTTATGGGATCATGTTAGATATGTGAGGTCTTTGGATTCGTATCTTCCTTGGATCTTGGCTGGGGACTTTAATGTTGTTATTTCTTTGGAGGAGAAGAGGGGAGGTAGTGCTCCTTGGAGCCTTCCTCGAGGATCTTGTAGGATAATGCGGCTCTTTTGCAGTTGGTTGATATTAAGCCAGCTAATGGAGTCCTTACTTGTAGTAATAGGAGAAGTGGAGATGTAGCTACTTCCGAAAGACTGGATAGATTTTTGGTGTCCAATTTTTGGATGGGGGACAGGTGGATGACTAGCTCTGAGATATTGGATGGTTGGGGTTGTGATCATTGGCCTATTAAGCTCACGGTTGAGTTACCTTCGTGTGGTGTTATGCAATATTTTAAGTTCCAACTTATGTGGCTCAGGGATGAGTCTCTTCATGATTTTCTTCCTCGATAGTGGTGTCTTGGGAAGTCAGATTTTGGCACTACCGTATACTCTTTCTCCAAGAGGGTTCAATATGTTAAATACAAGTTGAAACACTAGAATAGGCAATACTTTGGTAATCTGTTTCATGCAAAATAGAAGGCTCAGGATGGATTGGACTTGATCACCAAGCAAATTCATGATCAAGGCCTCACTAAGGAGCTTGGTTTGTTAGAGGCTACAACTGTGAAGGAGGTTAAGGAATGGGAGTTAAGAGAAGAAATTTTTTGAAAGCATAAATCCCGTATTGATTGGCTTCGGGTTGGTGATCAGGGCCATTTCTCTTCCTCCATAACCCCGCATGATCGGAGGCAATGCTATTTCCTCTGTGGATGGAGCATACTTTTTCCTTTGTTTCAGAGCATTTCGCCAAGTGCTTTGGTTTTTTTTTGTTTATTCAATTGTACCCGCAGGAGTGATGAAGCCAGGGATTTGATTATAATCGCATAAATATTATCTCTCTAATGAAATGAATGAATCTTTGATTTCTCCTATTACCTTGTTAGAGCTCAAGAATGTTGTGTTACAGATGAAGAAAGGTAAAGCTCCTGGGCCTGATGGATTCCTAGTTGATTTTTTTCAGGAATTATGGGAAGTGGTTAAATTGGATCTCTTGGAGGTTGTTCAGGAATCCCTTATGAGTAAACAAATACTGAAGTCTTTGAATGCAACTTTTGTAGCTCTCATTCCAAAGAAAGAAGGGGCTAACTCTTTGGATCTTTTTAGGCCAATTGCTCTTTGTAATGTCGTTTACAAGATTATTACTAAGTTGATTGTTAAAAGGCTAAAACCTTGGCTAAGTGGGTTAATCTCAGAGGAGCAAGGGGGTTTTGTTGCAGGTAGACAGATCATGGATGGTGTTATTATTGTTGTGGAGACCATTCATTCTATGGAGTCTTCCAAGGAAAAATCTATGTTTACTAATTTGGACATGGATAAAGCGTATGATCGGGTTAAATGGAACTTTTTATTTAAGATTCTTGGAGCTTTTGGCTTTGTTGGTGACTAGATTGAATGGATCAAAAGTTGTGTTACTTCCTCTTCCTTTTTGGTGCTAATTAATGGTGTGCCCAATGCACTTGTTTGGTGCTTGAGAGGATCTCTGCAGACAAGGGGACTTTTCTTTGTCTCCCACTGTCTCATCCTACTTGTCAAGGGATTAGGTATACTATTCATCTCTGTGCCAGAGCGAAGCTTGATTCAGTGGTTAGAGAGTTGGGAATGATATTCCTCACCTATCTCTTCAGCCTGGTGGAGACACCCGGACGGCAGGAAGGTGAAGGAGGAGCAGGCTATTAGATGGTTTAGCAGGTTGATAGTTACTTGATGCCCCTAGAAACATATTAATGAGCGGGAAGTCCTCATTCATAATTTCTCCATACCATGATTCATTCAGAGAGAATAGTTGTATTCTTTTCATTTCCAGATATTCACTCCCTTGCTCATTCTGTGGGAATTCCTCTGCATTTGTTCACTCCTGTGTTGCCTTTAGAGATTCCGATATGTTTAAAGTTTGGTCGGGCCATTGACCCGTGCGGCTTCTCTGCCAGTAGAGCGACTCCTCTTTAAAAGGATGTCAAGCTTCTCCCTTATTGCAGATGCTTTCTTCTCTCCGCTCCTTCCAACTTCATCAAGGACTTTAAGAGATTGTCTCATCAGTTCTTGTGGTCTAGCAATTTTCTTCATAGAAAGTGGAGTTTGGTTAAGTGGGATGTTGTTTGTAGGTTGAAGCAAGAAGGGGATCCTGGCATGCGTCAGACTGATCTGAATGGGAAGGCTTTAGCAACTAAATTGTATTGGCATTGGCATTCATAGTAGCATCTACTGTGGGCTAAAATTCTCGCCTTCAAATATTTGGGTGTGGTGGAGAGCACTAAGGTTGTTAGATTTAGCCTGGAGGGGAAGGGTGTTATGATTTGGGGGTCCCTCAAAAGGGGTGCCAAGCTTGTTAAGCATGGGTTGTTTTGGATTTGTAATGGTGGTCGGGAGGCTCTTTTATGGTAGAACTCTTAGGATGGGCATCCTCCCATTTTGTCTTCTCATCCTCACCTGCAGGATTTGTGCCAGGTTTTTTTGGATGTGGGTTGGTGTTGTGTTGTAGATTTTAAATCTCAACAAACCATGGGTTAGATTACTGTGTCTAGGTGGAAGGATCCTTTGGAGTGGCCACCTAGTGGTATAGTGGAGGATCGTCAAGAGCTTGCTAAGATTTTTTCAGATTGTGTTTGTAATTCTCTTCCTGAGAAAGATGTGTTGGCTTGGGGTCCTGACCCAAAAGGAAAATTTTTGATTGACTCTAGTTATCAGGTTCTGGATAAGCAGTTATTTCGGAGCTCTGGGGTTTCTTGGTGGAAGCATGTTTGGAATAAGTTTGCTTGGCCTAAGTGTAATTTTTTCTCTTGGTTAATGGTTCAATGCAAGTGTCTTACTTGGGAGAATCTTTGGAAGCGGGGGTTCCAGGGCCCTTCCATGTGTGTTATGTGTGCTAAGCATGATGAATGTTTGCCGCATCTTTTCTTTCAATTTTATTATGCGAAAGTTATTTGGCATCTCTGGTGGAATCTTTGGATCCTACCGTGTAGCCATGTCTCTTTTTTGGATGACTTTTGGAGGAGACAGGGGTCCTCTCCTACTAAGACCTATTTTCTTAGTATTTCATAGATCATTGGCCCTAGATTGATTGTTTGGCATATTTAGTTGGAGCGTAACATGTAGATTTTCTTAGATAAGAAGTTGCTTATTGGACAACTTTGGATGAGAATTTTGGGGGTTCTTTAGGAGAATCTGACTGAAAAGTGTGATTTGTTGGTGTCAGTTGATCTTGTGGATTTGGGAGTGGTTAATGCTCTGGGCCTCGTTAAAGGGAGCAAGAGAAAGTTGAGCAGTGAGCATCATGGTCATGGGCATGAGAGGATTGTTCAAGGTGGTTTTTGGTGCCCTCCTACTTTGAAAAGCTAAAAATTAATACGGATGGGTCTTCTATGGGCAATCTTGGGCATGTTGGAGTAGGTGGTATTGGTAGAGATAGCTTGGGAGTGGTGGTTTTCTTCTTTTCTATGTATAGAGGTTTGCATACTAATAATCTCATGGAGGCATTTTCTATTCTTCCTGGCATGAGTGTGTAGTTGCAAGGATTATTTCTTTATGTTCTACTTTGGAGTCCCTTGTTTTTTGTTGTGTTCCTTGGGAGTGGAATAAGGTGGTTGATGTTTTAGCTAGGTGGGCTATATTGAGAAGATGGGTTCTTGGTATGTGGATTATTGGAGCAACCTTCCTGGGGATTTGGCCCTTGTTCTTGAGGAATGGGTTATGGAGGATATGAGGTGCTTCTTGGGTGTGAATTAATTCTTTATTTTGTTTGGCCCCTTGGTGGCTTTGTTTCTCTCGAATTTGTAATGCTTTTTTGATTCAATAAAGTTCTTACCATCTTTTTTTTTTTTTAAAACATGTATTACACCCTTATTTGTCTAGCACTAAGTGTTGGTATTCTAATTTGAAAATTCTAGATTTTGTACCTTCATAAAGAAAATAAACTATTACACAAAGTGTCTAAGAATGTGACTTCAATAAGCCTTAGTGTTCTTATTGACATCTAGAAATGGTAGTGAGTGAAATTGAAACAATATATAAAATAAAGTTTAAAATTAATTGTTTTGAATGTGTTAGTGTGATTGGAGGTTGAGCATGAAGTAGATGGGTTCCTAATCCAATTAGTTAAATATAGAGTCTAAATTTTTCATAAACCAAAGGATGCAATATCTAGAATCCAATTTATAATACCACAACAAAGATATCACTATAAACTATACATTTTCAACTACATTCATAAGCTATTCTCTATGCATCTAATAAAATAGATAAATGAAATTTATAGAAAATATAAATGAGCATACTTAGTTACCCATGAATAAAACCATATCTTCCTTGTATTAATCTAAAAGAAAGATCGACAATTCGCAATGAAACAAGGGAATGGTATGTTATTAGCATAGAAGAAGTAATTCCCTATAATATGCATTAAATTTCAACAAGATCTTACATTTCAAGTATTGATGAACAAAGCATCAATCACTAAGGTAAAAATGAGGTTTATGGAGTTACAAGTAGCTCCCTTTAATTTTTTCACCACAACTAGAATAAATTAGACATGTAACCCCCTAATGTATATTTCTAATAAATTTCTTAACTACATATTATCAATAAATAAATGATGATTGGCTAGGTTCTTAGCCACAAACTAATTAAATGGAAAATGATGATGATTATTCTATAAGAGGATGAATTATGTGATTAGGTAATTGTGTATTGCAAGTTAACCTTAAAATAAAACATAAAGAGGAATTTTTAACAAAGGCCTCAATTAGACATAGGAGTAGGATAATAAATTTTGGCATGCAAAGGTGGAACACAACCAAACATGAACACCAAGACCTAAACTAAAACAAACATACATAAGCTTTTCATAAGCGTAACAAAATTTTATCAAATATAACAACATAGATAATGAACATTATGAATTGTAACTTAAAAGGAAAAAATATCATACCCATAAGAATAAAATCAAAGCATTATATGTTATTGGAAATCAAAAAAGGAGGTCCTCAATTCAAAAGGAATTGGGATGTATTTTAGAGGAAACAATGTATTTGACCCCCCAAAAGGTGAAGTAAAGTTATGTTTTTGTTAGCATTTTAATAGGAGTGGAGAAGACTCCATCAAGGGTTTGATTTAAGCATAAGAGGTTCAATCCAAGGGGGGTTTGATCTAACCCCTAGGCTCAAATCAAACCCCCCACACATTTTTAATAAAAATATTATTTCAAGAAAAAATTAAGGTGGCCCACATGTGGACTATGGGACATAATGTCATGTTCTCACCCCATGATGGGTCCTATGAAAGATGGTTGATAGCAAATGTTCTCATATTTTATGGAGTTTGATAAGTTGAACATCAAAGTTAAGTTACATGTTTTTTTCATATATGATTTATTAAACAGTCTCTCTATGGTTAAATTATTTACCAAGCTAGATTTTAAATTGGGATATCACCAAATTTGAGTCAAGATGGAAAATGTTCCCAAAATGGCATTTTGGACACATGAATTGGTCAATGTGAGTTCTTGGTGATGCCCTTTGTGTTGACTAATGCTTCCTCTACCTTTTAGAGTCTAATGAATTAGGTATTCAAAAGATACCTCTGCATATTTTCTTGGTTACTTTTTTATGATAATCACATTTAAATTCACACTTGGGCGAACCAAATCTAGCATGTGGAGCTTGCACTCCAAGTTTTAGAGTCCATCATTCCTTTTTTCCGAGCACTTTAATTGTGTAAGAATTGAAATATTTGGGACACATTGTTTCCTAGGATAGAATAAGAGTGGATCCTAGAAACATTATAGCCATGTAATATTAGACCAAATAAAAATCAATAAAAATTATTATAGGTTTCTTAAGCTTGATCAAGCACTATAAAAAAATATAGTAAAATTTATGGGACTTTTCACAACAGTATCAAATTTAAATAATTATTTTGTTTAGTATGGAAAAGCACAAATCACTTTCCATGTCCTCAAAGTTGCTATGTGATCCACACTAGCTTTTCCAATGCCTGATTTGTAATAACCATTTGTCTTGGAGTGATGATTCTAAGACAATTATGGATATTGTGTTCATGCAAGAGGGAAACAATTTTTTTCACCAAAAAACAACTAATAAGAAAAGATCTAGCTAAATCCGCTTATGAAAAAAGAGATGATGATCATTCAAATTCCATTCAACAATGGCACGCATACCTATTAAGCCACAAATTTTAAATAAAAATAATCTTGATAGGGCTCCTTATATATTTTTTACACCAAAGGGTATCCTCAAAAAATTGAAGTGGGTAACAATAGAAGTGGTGGTTGATTCACTATTTTTTAGTGTGAAGAGGAAGGTTCAGTATTTTGTCTCTTGATTCTAGTACCCACCTAGAAGGAAACAATTTGTATAGAATAAAAATCAATACCAAAACTTAGAATATTATTTTACAATTAGAATAAGATCCTCAGTTAACACTAGGGTTTATGTCATTGGAACAAGTGTAGAAATACCATGGCTACATTTATTTGTATAACAACCCACAACTCAAGCATTAATTTTACTCGTGGAAATCCATTCATACCTCGCAATAGATCACTTAGGATTCTTGAAGACATATAACTACCTCAACTAGAATTTATTCTAAGACAACCTTAAATAGGATTTCAAATATTTTATGGTGAGGTGTGAAGTGTGTCAATAAAATAAATAAAAGATAATTAAATTATCGAGATCACTATAACTCTATTTTTCAAATAAAAATTGGTAAGATATTTTCATGGATTTTCCTATTTAGTTTCCTAAGGCCGGTTGTAAACATGTTTTGGTGATTGTTGACTATCTAACTAAGTATGTCCATTTTTGTGCCCTTGTGCTACCCTTACATTGTAGTAGATGTGGAAGAACCATTCTTGAACAATATCTTTAAGATTCATGGTATACTATACTCACTTGTAAGTGATCATGATTTGGGCTTCATAAGAAACTTGTGGTAGGAATTATTTGAGAATCCATGTGATGTCCCCTAATTTAGTCAACAATCTCGATGCGTTGTGTTAGTCCTTTCTGACCCCTTGTGGCCAATCCAGATCTAAGTGAGGGTCAGGGTACCTTCGAGAGTTCGGCCATTTACTCTTTCTGAGATCGTGACAGTTCATTAAGGTGCCTTGGCAGTACAGGAGTTTCTTTGCTTCTGACGGCATTGAATTCTATTGAGAATTGAGGGAGATAGGCTTACTTAAGTGATTTAAGTTAATTTTTAACTTAAAGTCTTTTTATAAAGTCAAATTGACTTTATAATTCTTATTTCACTTAAATTAAGTCTAAAGTGAATATTTTAATGTTATATCTTTTATTCACTTAAAGGAGGCGCCAAAAATCAAAAGGGAGACTATGGAAAGTGACTTAAGTTTATTTCCATAAATTTAAATGATCTAAAAACCTAAAAGGTACGGCTTTCTTAGGTTTTCACCTCCTTTGCTTTATAAGGAGTTTGGGCAATGAGAAACTCATCTTTTTGAATATTTCAACTTTGCCTTGGAGGTTTTTTTCCCTTGCTTTCAGCCTGTGATCAGGTTTGCAGCAAATCCACCATTGGAGAACGAAATCTCTTCAGTGTGAGCACTTGTGAAGTTGTGAAAGATCAGCTGAATTAGTGCAGATTGAGAGAGCTTCATTTCAGAAGTTTTGCAGTGCTTCAACAGATTTTTGTAGTGTTCTTCATCAAAAACAGAGGGTTTATTAGTTGTTGTTCTTCCTTCACCATGGCAGACTTCATGGCTATTTGGGTGTACCTTCAGAGATGGTTTTTGATGCTTTTTGTTTGAAAGGGCGTGGCACTTGCAAGGAAGGTTTTTTTTGGCTTTTTGGAGAAACGTCTTCTTTCTGAGGATCTCTCTTCATGAACTTGGGCGCCCTACCTATACTTCTCTCTAGCTTCAGTTTCAAAATAACCTTTGCAATCTGTAACTCTCTACTCCAGTTTTCGTCAGTTCTTCACTATGCTGGTCGGATTTCTTATTTAAAAAATCTGGAGGCTTTCGGGTATGTTTGTATGTTTTAAATCCATTGTTGATGATAATAAACACCTTCTACAATTTTAGTTTGATTAAATTTGCTCAAGTTTTCATTTTGTGAGCTTTTATATGATGCGCCCCTTCTCTTCTGTCTACAAAATTTCTCTAAAAAACTAAAAAACACAAATAGACTTAAAAAAAAGACAGGGGTTTGAGCAGTGAGCTAGCAAGGCTCATCACAGTGGTATCAGAGCTCTGATCCTGCCAGCTTGTGGGATTTGAAAAAAAAATTATGAAGTCACACCAGGAGGGTTTTGACAAGTTCTACTCTCGTGGGGGCCCTAGAAATCAAAGAGGTGATCATAATCCTTTTCCATCATTTCCATTTGACGAACAGGAGGAGGAAATAGACTGGGATAATATGGCTAACAGGGAAGGAGAAAGTTCTCATATGAACAAAGAGGATAGAGAAGCTAGAGATGTGCTAAGAGGTATGGTTGCAGGTCAAGAACAGGTAGCAAATATTCTCCAGCAACTCAGCACAAATGTAGAGAACTTAACACTTCAGAGAGGCCAGCATCCAGGGCATGATCATGAGGGCAGTATCCATGGCGCACCTCATAGACCTATTGTTCCAGCTCGCACTTTTGTGAGAGCAACATGTCCTACCTTCACCAGGAATGATACGGAGGATGAGGAAGAGGTTGAACAGGGTGGTGAGATTAATTTTACAGATAACATCATGGTTATGCATGATGAATGGGACGCATTGCCACCTAGAGTTAAGGAGCACCTTAACTTTGATAGATTCATGAGCCAAAGGAGAGAACATAACAGAAATAGGAATGACAGGAGGCCTTGGTACAAGCACAGTGATCTTAGACAGGCTACCAATAAACTCACCTTGGCGAACTATGATGGCAGTGGTAGAGTTACAGCACGTGCTTGGATCAGCAAGTTAGATACATTCTTGACTCTACGTCCCATGCCCGAGGAAGATGCTATTCGATTTGCAGCACTTCACCTTGATGGCGTAGCTCATGATTGGTGGATTCATGGCATGGCTACTCTTCACCATGATCAGATTACTTCATACCAGGAGTTCACAGATAGACTGGTAGAGAGGTTTGACAAACGTGATCCCGAGCTATTTTTCAGAGACCTAGCACAGCTGAAACAGCTAGGTAGTTTGGAGTCATATATTGGGGAGTTTCAGAGATTGTCAGTTATGGTTACAGGCATTTCTGGGAGGAGGCTGATCATACTCTTCATTGAGGGACTTTTCGAGCCTATGAAAGGATGGATCAAGGCATTTGATCCCCCTACATTACAGGAAACCATGAGGAAAGCTCGCAACATGGAGCTCACTACTCCTCGAAAGCAATTTGGTACCAAACCTTCTACTTCTTACAATGAACATAAATCTGATCCGAAAAAAGCTGATAATGCTGATCATAAGAAGAAATATACAACACCTTTGGATTGAGAAACCTTGAATGATCTTCGTAGAAGGAGACTTTGTTTTTACTGCAAGGGCCCTTATGACCAAAATCATGATTGCCC
>VDFB02317607.1:0-21509 GCA_007258455.2 Sequoia sempervirens | reverse complement strand
TGGATTCATGTTTCGAAAACTTGTATTTGGTACATTCTCATTTGGCATGTATGGATATGGTGGGATGATGTTCATTTGAAGGATCATGCATTGATTCTTCGGTTGGTGAATTTGTAGGTTTGGACTTAGATCTACCATCAAGAAATGTGTTCCAATATTTTGACTAGGCATACTCACATTTGTTGTACCATTGAGGTTTGCGGGAGATAATGGTCCCATGTATGGATTGTATAAATGTGAGTGTTGATAATCAATCAGATTTGTAAGGCTTTGAAAGCTTAGTTGACTTGGATTACTCATGATGTGTGGATCAAGTTTGTATTACATGTTCTCCTTGTTTTTTGACCTTGTTTCAAAAGTGACCTCTAAGGTTCTTAGGACCAACGACGAGATGAAGGATGAAAAGGGGATGAATTGTATGAGTTTTGAACGTTTAGGGACTTTGGATCAATGCTAGACTTAGGGTTTGATTTGGATAATCGACTTGAAAACCTAAGATGTTGGATGTTATCTTAGGATGAACTTGTTCAAAGGATTGTTGATTTAATTAGAGGTATGAGAAAGGATACATTCCCATACTCCTAACTAAACAAGGTGATTTTTGGTTTGATGATTTACCCAAGTCTAGACTAATGTTTTCAAAGATCTAAAGTTGTTTGGTGGGATGGATTTTGATAAATATTTGGGATGGGTGAAATGTTTGATTTGATCCTAAATGAACCTAGGAAGGACTTGTTTACAAGACCAAGATATTGAAGAACACGCTTTTCTCTAAGAGTAATTCAAAATAAAAAGACCAATGTTTGCATGAAAACTATATGACCAAAAGATGCAAAGCACATGTGTGGGGTCTAATTGATTCAATCTTTGCTTAATGGATTCTTTTTACCACAAACACACTTTTTGATTAGGTTTTGAATCTAGATTTCTAATGTCTAAACTTTCCCCTTATCCTGTAAAGTGTATTATGCAAAAACCAAGGAAAATTGAGGCAAGAGTTACCTATTGTTGACCTTAGTAGGAGCAAGTTGAGGTGAAATCCAAATTCTTAGAAGCCTCTAAGGATACGAATCCCAAGGGAAAGCAATAACATGTGAATTTGTTCAGGATATTTGCTTCTTCTAAAGGGTTTGAGATTTGATGCTCATGTTGATGTTGGTTTCAATGTTTTTGATCAAAGCAGCGTGTTTTCAACTGACTCACAAGCAATATAACACTAGCTCAATTACTGCGTTTCTTGGGCTTGCCTCATGCCATCGTAGTAGAAGAGATGATTTTTCATGCAATCAAAAATATAAAAGGTGTGTTAAAGAATGAAGTCTTAACCTCTATATTTTAACCAAGATCGGACATGGCAAGTAACTTCTTGGAATCTAAGTTCCAATGCACCACTTTGATAAACTCACTCAATGGATCAATTGGTCACTACAAAACAAAGGTTTTAGTTTGGACTTTCAATTCATGGAGATTGACCCATATGGCGAGAGTCCCCTTTCAGATCCATCTCGTTGGAATCAACCATGTGATATTGGTGTTTACTCCAATACCCACATTTATATCCTGGTTGGAAATACTATTGGCTTTAGAGTGTTACCGGTTGAGTTGTTCCCTTGGGTGAGTAATTTTCCCCCAAGGCAGGCCCTCTAGGATAAACAAAAGAGAGTGAAAACAATATTCGTAACTCGATCAATCTTTATTGGCAACAAAGAGAGAGAATATACGTAATAATGTCCCCACTCACACTCGCACAAGATCTTGTTCAATTTTAAACACAAATCAAAGTGTGGAAGCAATATTTTATGCAACTTAATGTCATAAAAAAGACTTTTGGTTCTCAAGATTTCCGTGAAGGCAAGAGAAGTGCATATGCCTTTTTAGATGAGATTACTTTGAATAAGAGATTATGAAACACAAAAAACACATGTTCATTTTAAGCCTCAAAGAAATGATGAATTCATTTTAAAGCACCAAACGAAATATGAGTTAGCCGAAAATAGAAAATCAAAGCATATGAAAAACTCTCCAAGCACTTTGAAATGTTTGCTTTAAGGCCCAAAACTAAAGATGAGTTAGCATGAAACAAAAAATTAAGGCAGGCAATGGAAGCTCAAAGCATTTAAAAACGCTTTTGATTTGAAGTTTTAAGGCTTCAATTGTCTTTGCCTCCAGGATTTTTCCAAGATCACCTCTTATCTTTCAATGTTACAAATCCCTTGCGTGAATGAAATGCTCCTTCTTCATTTTCCTTCCTTCCTTTAAGCAAAGTAAAAGCAATTAATGTTTAGAGCACTTAAAAGCATCAAATTTTTAGAAATATGATAACACTAATTACTAGTCAACTCTCTTTAAAGTAGCTATTTTGATCAAGGATATCATTCTAATTAATTAAGTATATCCTTCTTAATTAATTTAAGTAGCTACCCACAAGCAATAAGTAATTAGTGTACCCAAATAAGCAATAAGCAATTATCCCTTCAAATAAGAAATGAAAGAATGGAATTCTTCTAAATACCCACAAGCTCAGTACAAAAGGGAAAGATACACATTGATTGATATACACAACATTGATGGCTTAGTTCGGTCTCATCAAGATAAGCATAAAAGTTATATCTACCTTGTTTCTAATTGTTTTACCAGATTGCGCGCATGTGAAGGAATACTAAGAGGCTTTTTAAGTAAATACTATTGGTAGGTTTAAGGCCAACTTCTATCTTAAATGCCTCTGATAGATGTAGACAGATTGAGATCCCACACCAATATCCCTACAATAAACTTTAAATGCAACATCGTCCTCATCTCCCATCTTTAAATGTCAACATCATCCTTGCATCTATTACAGTGATTGCCCATGATATGTCTGACTTATGTCAAATGACCTCTACTAATGTCTCTAGAAAAAACAAGAAAAGAAAAGTCTCTACATTCTCATGAATCTCACAGAGTGTCTATCAGTTCAAGCACTTCTGCTATTCCTGCAATTTCTCCCTTGAGTTGTGTAGAAATTTAGACAGAAATTGTAGAATCATGCAATGTATTGATATCTGAGATATAAGCTTTGTCAATTTTGGTTTAGCTTCTTGACTTGGGGCTCAAGGCAGGCTATAGAGGCAGCATGTGAGAGCAGGTAAGGACTACAACATTTCAAAACAAAAACATGAAACTAGGTTTTGCGTCTTCTCTTGCCTCGTAATGTCCACCGGAGCCTCTGACAATCTTTGAAAAGTAGTCTTTAATTTGGCAGATCACAATTATTTCCCTTATGAAGAAAAAATAATAAAAAATGAAATAATAAAAGACTTAAAAATGACATAGACAGCTAGAGAGACAGCCATTAAAGAAGAGGAATGGTGTGGGTGAAAAAGGGATAGCCGAGCCATTAATACGGTATGGCATCCCAACTCCATGGTCGTCCAAAAATGCCAGGTGTGTTGTAGTCATTAAAATAGTCACTTTCTTTTTCTTTTGATTTAATATTCTTTCTTTTATTATACGCTTTCCTTCCTCACTTATGTTTTACTTCATCTACACTTCCACCCGTTTCTTTCCTCTCACTTTTCACTCTATAGGAATAGAATCAAATGACTGGCATAGAAAATTCTCTGAGCAACTCAAATGGCAAAAAAGAGATACATTGGATTCAGAAAACCTTTCTATATTAGTCACTCATCACACCAGGGTATGGAGATTTATTTTCCATTCACATATTCAACAATTTCAAAAGGAAAAATAATTTCAACAATTCACAATACCCTTAAGATTTCAATGATTCGAGTATATTCAGGTCCAAAGGTGAAGGCCCAGTTATGACAGCAGCGGTTCGAGCTCAAAGTAACGACTGTGATCTAAGTTGCTAACAGCGACAATGTGATTAAAAAAAATCATGCCTTCAATGTTTAAGACCAATGTGCTATTCAAAAAAAGAGAGAAAACAACAGAATTATCTTGAGCCTTTTCCATATTCTCTTATGCAAAAACTTTTCGTTGGAGATGGAAATCTGTATCAAAACTAAGATGCTCTATCATGATCTGTTGGAAATGAACTCGAACCAAGATAATAATGATACTTTCACAATCTAGGTGAATTGTATTTCAATCTTCTAAAACCTAACAGTATGCAAAAACTTTCACACAAGCATATTCCATAACAAGTTGTTGATTCAATTTTATTCTGCAATTAAAGAAAAGAAATATATGCATGTCTAGCAGGAAACTTGTGACTAAAGTTTATGTTTAAGGTTCCATATGGATGTCCCTTCATTGTTGCAAGAAATATGGCCGCTTCATCTATTTTATTTCATCAAAAACTAACATCCAAATACTTTTGAGAAAACTGCCCAAATTGTTCACCATTATGTAATGCTGAAAAACTGAAAACTAATGATTAATCTGTAAAACATCAATCAAATTCCCAGCAATACGTTCAATGAAGCATCTCAAAATGAAAATGCATACAACATAAAACTAAATCAATTCCCCCTCCCTCTAGCGCCATATTGTAGACACTAATTTTCACAAACCTCAAACAATGAACCACGTTAGTATCGTTAGTTCGTTTAAAGCAAGTAACACTAGTATCTCTATGAAATATTTAGCCATGCTAAAATAATGCAAACTAAATAGAACAAAAATAATTAAAAGTAAGCATATAAGAACATGACCAAACCCTATCCCATAGTGGATTGGTGCTATTGTGGAAAATAGCCCTTTCCCAACCCTTGATAATGCAAATGATGATGATGGACAAAATTAGTTCTCAATTGAGAGAATGACTTTGCATGAAGACTTGTGGATCAAGATGTGGAGCTGAAATGCTAAGATTGTGGAGGATTTGATCAAGAATGAAGCCTTTTATTTATAGATTATCAAGTTGAAAGAATGCTTATGAGAGAGCAATGTGGGATAAAGATTAGGCCAATGAGATGAGGCCACTTGTCATCATGTGATGAGACATGAGGAATGTGCAAGATTTGGGAAATGTGCCCCAAGAGGGGGAAATTCAAATTTAAATTTGTGAAATAAATGTTGAGTTTGACTTGTGCAAGGGACATGTAAGAGCTCATAAATGACTTGTTGGGTGTACATTTCCCCTTGTTTTTGAATTCAAACTTGAGGGAATATTCCTCAAAGATGCCATGTTGATGGAAAATGTTGGATTTAATAAATCAATAAATTGATTTATTTGTGCAAGTGGCAAAATCTAGAGAATGTGATGGATAGTTAGGTTAGGCTAATTAGGATTATATTAGATTAATGATGATTAGGATGATTTTGACCTTTTTGACTTGAATATTTGATTTATTTAAATCAGAAAAGGATGGAATATGCATTTGGAGATTTAATTAAATAAAGTTTGGTTTATTTAATTAAAGGAATGATGTTTGATTTATTTAATTTAAATGAATAACCTTAGGAATGAAATTAATGAGTTTAATTTACCTGATGCATGGATGAAGGTGAACTTGATTAATTTGATGAGTGGATAAATGTGAAACCTAGTTTTACTTGATGAACAAGCCTAATTGAATGCATAATGTTAATTTTGTATGTCTACATTACTTATATGTATATGTATATGTATGTGTATATATGAATATATATGTATATATAAATATATGCAATATATGTATTTTGTGTTGCAACTATAGATGCTAAATGGAAGCCACAAATGGAACAATATAGCCTAAGGTGGACAGCAATGGAATGAATTGCATAACATTAGCTTCTTTATTCCATTGTAACCATTGACATACAATGCTGAAAAACATAGTTATAGACCTATGCAAAGGCTTTCATGTGAAAGGCTAGTCCATATACAACTTATGCGTATACATATATATGTATATGAAGATTTGTATGTATATATGTATATATATACATATATATTTACATGTATATATAATATTCATAGCTTTTGGTATATATGTGTGTGTGTATATATATATATCTATATATATATATATATATGTACATATGTATATATATATATGTACATATGTATATATATATATGTACATATGTATATATATATGTGTGTGTGTGCGTGTGTATACATATATGTACATACATATATCTATATATGTGTATATGTATTGTATGTATATATATGGTAGTATCTATATGTATATCTATATGTATATCTATATATGTGTATAGCATGTATTGTATGTACATACATATATGTATATATATGTATATGTATAGTATGTATAGTATGTACATACACGTATATAGATATATCTATATGTATATATATATATATGTATACAACACACACCTTTTGGAACCATCAACGCACATAAAAAACACAAGATAGCCTTCAACCACCTCCACAAAAATTGCACAACCTATTTATATCTATATGTATATGCATATATGTGTACAGCATGTATTGTATGTACATACATATATGTATATATATATATATATATATATATGTATATGCATAGTATGTATAGTATGTACATACACATATGTAGATACATGTATATGTATATATATGTATATATGTATATGTATATATAACTGTGTAAATGTGTGTATATATATGGCTATTTGTGTCAACTTTGCTTGGATTTTTTGTCAGGCTCACTTTTTTCCAAGCTTCCAGAAGCCGGGGAGAAGGTCGCGAGTGGGTTATAACTTCGGCTGGAATTTTTGTCAGCCTCTCAAATTTTTTTTCCTTCTGATAACTGTAAAAAAATGTGCTCGGGGTGATTGTTGGCTGCTTTGGGAATACAACGACATTTGTTGAGCCACGTGGATAGAGAAGGTTGTTGAAATAAATTGTTGGTTCGTGTCAACATTAATTTTTGTATGCTTTGCATGTACTAGGAATCGTCATAATAATAGCTTCCCTTTAACGCCTCGGGGAACAAAGTGAATATTTGGTAAATTTTCAATGAGGCATTGTTTGGTGTCATTTTTTTGCTATACCTGATATAAGAGCCATGAGCATCAAGGGTAAGCTTTCGCGAGGGTGCAAGCTAGATCAAGCTTTGTGCAACTTCTGCAAAGGTGGGTGGAGGTTATTTTATGTTTTTTGCAAAGGCAAATGGTTGGCAATGCAAAACAAAAGTGTTGCCTATGATAATATTTTTCCCATTTTTGTGCAGGGAAGTTGGCGAGAAGAGGTGTGTTTGAACCAAGTGGGAAGAGGTGCTACAAGATTTTTTTTTTGGCATGGGTTTTAACTTTGAAACCTATAATGTTCAATTTATGGTTTTTGTTTACTCATTATAGTTGCAATCCAATCAAATAGTCATTGTTACACAACCTATGTTGAATGTTGTCCTCTGTATTCTTAGCCTCTAGTTTTCTTGTGTGTACTTTGGTTTGAATCCTTGCAAGCCTTTTTTATTTTTGAGCTTCCCACAAATGAGGGCTAAGGTGGAAAATGGCCTTCCCTTTAAAAAAATCTAGGCTGAAATTCCCTTGAGCCCCTGTTGTTTTAATCCTTGTGGAAAGAGCACAAACATCCAGACTGAATTTTCCCTCATTTGCCTAAACGAGAAGGCTAGGAATTCAAACCTTTTGTTAGCTGTAATATATTGCGTAGCTCAAAGCAGGGAATTATTATAGGCAACAAAAGCTTTAAATTTGTATCCTCCTCAACCAGTTAATTGAGGGAAAATGTTGTGTGGATGTTTGATCTCTTGAATGCTAGTTGGTTTTGATATTGCTTGTTGTATGGTTTGCGTGTGCTTGCAATACTTGTGATCATAGTTTTTGTTTATCCAATTGTATATAAAGTGTGAAATGAAAGATTTGTCTTCCTTTATGATGTACTTAATGTATGGAACAATATAGCTAGCAGTCACCCACATGCCAAAACCCACAATTGTAGATTG
The DNA here is from genome assembly GCA_007258455.2 of Sequoia sempervirens. Classification (NCBI taxonomy): domain Eukaryota; kingdom Viridiplantae; phylum Streptophyta; class Pinopsida; order Cupressales; family Cupressaceae; genus Sequoia; species Sequoia sempervirens. The sequence goes on along the minus strand of VDFB02317607.1, from coordinate 13,662 downwards.
TTGATGGCCAGGTTGGGTTGTTTTTTTTGGCTTAGTTCATTGCTATGCAGTTTTTTTGTGCTTTGATATATATTTATATCTATGTGTATATATATATATGTATCTATATATATGTATACATATATATGTGTGTGTGTATATGTGTATATATATATATATATACATGTAATTATATGTATATGTATGTGTATATATGCATATATATGTATTTATATGTATATATATGTATATATGCATATTAATATGTATATATGTATAAAATAAAACTCAATACAATAATCCCTACTCTCCACCCTACTATATTGGGTCATGGACCCTCATGGGCTCTCACCAAACCCTCGAGCAAGAATATACATTGCCCACCACTCTAATGAATCGTGAAATCAATATTGTGTACATGAGGATATGAATGTCTATTTGACCATTGTCACTGATTTTCCATTCCCACCTGCATACCAAAACCCACAGAATAGAATAGATCTTGATATCAAGATTCACCAATGAAATAGCAGATTTAGTATTTTTGAACTATTCATAGAAAATTGAAGCCATGAATGAAACAATATAGCCAACACTTGCCCACATGCCAAAACCCATAAAACTATATAGTCTTTTGACCAAGAATCGACACAATCAAACAATATTAGTTTCAAGAGCTAGCCACATGGAGAAACCCGCATAACATGCGAATTCAACATAGGAAATGCAACAATCCCCTTTTAAAAATATCATAAACTGTTTTAGAAATACTCCACGAATGGGTTTTCCAATATGCACTTCTTTCGATTTCCTTTAATTACACCTCTTCCCACTTGGTTTCTCTTCCCTCTGTCCTCTCTCGATGGTTTCTTAAAAATGAACATAGAACTATCACAACCCACCCCGGCTATGGAAATTTTATGAAGGTGGTTGGATGTTATCTTCTATTCTTTGCATGCCTTTATGGTTGCAAAAGGTGTGGGTTGTGATAATTCTTATATATATACATATAGATATACATATACATATATATATATATATATGTATATGTATATGTATATGTATATGTATATGTATATGTATATGTATGCGTGTATATGTGTGTGTATATGTATGTATATATATATGTGTGTGTGTGTGTGTTTCTGTGTATATATATATATATGTATCTATATATACATATATATATATGTATATGTTTATATATGTGTATATATATACATATGTATATATATGTATATATATGTATATATATATATGGAAATATATATATATGCACAATACGTTATTGAAAATTGCATAGACATTTGCTTTGTTCCCCAAGGACTTTAAGCGCAGATGTTACTTGCACCATCAACACTAAATGGAAACCATACAATGATTAATGTTGATGCCATTTTCTAGCCTCCTCTACTGCCATGCCAAACACTTTTTAAATTTAAAAAGAAAAACAAAACAACACCTGCTACACAGTGTCGAAGGCCTAGAAACAAAGGCTGGGAAAAATTCCAACCAATGTTTCCCATGGCCCAATGCTAATTTTTGTTGTTTAGCTTTGGTTATATACTTTCATTTACAATGCATAATAAAATAGTTGAAATTATAGAGTCAATGTTGTTTGCAAAAAGGCATTCTTCTCGATATGGCTGTCCTCAAGAGGCTATACTATTTGAATTTTTGATAGGGTCCTAGTAAATACATTTATGTAAGTATATATATATACACTTATCTAAAATATATATATATATTTGATAGAGAAGAATGCATTTTTGGATAACAATATAAATTGTATGATATTAAATATTTCATTATGCATTGCAAAGAGTGGAATATAGCCAAAGCTATCGAACAACAGTTAGATTGTGTTCTGGAGAACAACACAAACTATTTAAATATATTTCAATCATTTACATAAAAAAAAAGCCATAAATGAGACAATATTATATTTTATTCTGTGTAGATTTGTATGTAAACCAAAGTAGATGTAAGCAATGTGCATTTGTATTCTTCCCAATGTTTATTGTTTTCTAAAAATAGTTATTTGTGTGAATCTTGACATGACATACTTCAAATGTTATACTTCATATCAATTGTTATATGCAACATTCAAGCCTTTTTTGCTAATTATTTGTTTTCCTTTGTACTCTTGGTGTTTCTAGGGGAAAAAAGGAGGAATTTTAAAATTGAAACAGTGAACTTGGAGTACCAAATTGTATGTTAAGTATTATTTGAATCATTGAAGCCCTTGTTATTATTAATCATTTTTTTCCATATTGTTAATGGTTGTGTAAAAAAATTAAGTTCCCATGTTGTGTTTGGAAGTCATAGACCTTCTAGCTATTCGTTGGTGTTGCAACTCTTCATTCCTAAAAGAGTAGACAGAGCAATGTCAGTGGTCTCTAGCTCTTCCAAGGTTGGCGAACAATCCTCAAGTAGAAGTCTTGTAAGTGTATTTGTTGTTTATTCTATTGTTGCTTCCAATTATCTTGTTAGTTTCTCATGTACACCAAACAAATCAAAAAAATACTTCATTTGCATTAATAATTAGTATGATATATGTTCCAACTTATTTATATTTGAACTGTCTTTCTTGTTTCCCCTTCAATTTATTGGCCTTTTTTGAGTAACTTAGATCTTCGAGGGGAAAATTTCTTAGTTTCCAAATGTGTCAATATTGTTGTTTCCTTTTAGACTTGAGTCATTGTTATAGACATCTCATTGCTACCACTATGTTGAGTTTAATTGCCTTGTAGGCTACAAATGTGAATCTAGCCTTAACAAGAGATGCACTACACTTTATAGATGTTGGAGATGTTGTCCCATCTCCAGTCCTCCAACTAATGTCTTACCAAAAAAGAGGAGGTGATCAAAGCCCAGTCGAACGGTACAAATTCATCCTATTTGATGGAACCCACATGTAGATGGGAACTTTTCTTGTAAAATACAATGACCTTTTGTTTACAAGTGAATTGAAAATAGGTTTGATTGTGTTCTTGACAAACTATTTGTCTAGAAAGTTGCGGGAATTGAGGTTTGATATAGTTCTTCCTTGCTTGTTCTTGTAGTTTCCTACTTTCTTGTTTGTGGGGGCTACCTTTTAAATTATTTAATGTTTGTTTCATTCCAGGGCAATTGTCATACTGTCCCTAAATGTGAATATGATAGATTGTCAACTAATTTGAAAACCTAAATATTTTTTTAGAGATCAAGAACAAAAAGTTGGCTATGAGTCATCCTCCCCATCCAAACAAGCCTCCATCTTTAGAATTGATTCATCGCCAAGGAAACAAGATGCTTCTGCAAAAATCAGCCCTATTAAAGGGTTCAATGTTTACCAAACCAAATGGATGATAAAAGGCCGTGTAGCAACAAAGAGGGATATGCACCATTATAGCAAGCAAGGGCATGAGGGGTAGGTATTTAGCTTTGATATCATTCATGATGAGGGCACAAAAATATAGATTGCATGCTTTAATGAGATTGTAGACATGCATTATGATAAGGTTGAGGTTGGACATAATTATTATGTGTCAAAGGGATCGATGAGACAAGCAGACAAAAAATTTAATAAGTTAAATAGTCAGATGGAAATCATTCTGGATCAAAGTTCAATGTTAAAGTGCTATGATGATGAGGCCTTTGTGCCACAGAAAGTATTTTATTTCACACAATTAAATCAAATTGCAGATTGCACTAATAACAGTTTAATTGATGTTATTGGCACTATGGTGCATGTGGGAATGGTTTCGACCATACAAAGAAAAGATCAGTCCCAAACAATTCAGAGGACTATTAAACTTAATGATTTTTCATCATTTTCAATTGATTTTAATTTGTGGGGCTCAAACTGGGAAGCAAAGGGTCATGAGTTAGAGAGGTTGTAAACCCCTGGTTTAGCTCTCATCCTTGTTGTGAAAAATGCACGTGTTGGGTACTTCAATGGAGTTGTTCTGAACACAGTCATAGGGACTCTTCTATATATAAATCCTAACATACCAGAGGCACAACCATTGATCGAGAGAGGCTATATTGATCCACTTTCTATTGATCCCCCTCATCCAGTCCCTTGTAAGGTCACTTTGGGAAATGGGAGTCACTATTGTATATATGTTTGACCACTGCCTTGGCTTGCTAGAGACTTTGCAAGCTACTCTCAAGGCAATAGTAAAATTTATAAAAAAATATGCATTTAGTTATGTTGCATTCCCGTTGGAGATGAATGGTAGGAAATGCAAAAAAAAGTGTGAACAATCTGAGAAAAATACATGGTTTTCCCCAAAATGCCAGATAATAATAGTTGACTGTGACATTCGATATTTATTGCAACTAAAGATCGAAGACCACACAGGTGAGCTTTGGGAAACTACTTTTGATGAGGTTGCAACAAGCCTATTACAAATTTCAGCAAAATACCATTTGCATGTTGCAATATGAGTCTACCACTAAAATGAGTGTTGAGTTTGTTATCAATGTTGTCACCTACACAACATTTGTTTTCACAGTTCTAATCAAAACTCAAACTTATAATTTAGAAACAAGACTAAAAACAACAATAGTGGTGGTTGCAAAGCTTAACTTTTAAGCTGAGTGCAAGCTCTTACTATCAAATTTTTTCTACTATTTCTGCCACCATGCAGCAGGCTCTGGAGATAGTTGTCGTATTTCCTTTTGAAGACTAAGACAACCGTGGCTAATTGGGACTTTGTATATTTCTTTTAGTTCATCTTGGTTCAACATTTAGTTTGTTTAATTCCCTCGCACTCCTTGTCACATCAAAAAGACATTTTCCCTCTACCGCTATTGCTTTGTTATTTGTTTGAGTGGTTATATATTAAGGTGTTGAAGTATAACTTATAATTTCTAAGTTAAAAAGATACAGTTATTTTGTTTTCTATTAATTATGTTGGCTATAATTTCCTTACGTTTTAAGTGTATATTTCTGATTTAATTTTATAATGTTTATTTATATAGAGTTTTTTTCCTTTTTAGGAGATGTATTGCTATCTACACCTGCTCATTGTGACATAGATTTTGGGACTCGAGATGCTTGCTCTCTTCCTAAGATTTTTCACCTAGGAAGAGAGAGATTTAGGGTTCCAAAATGAACACTCAAATTAGGATGTATGCAATGTTGTTTAATGTAAATGTACTTAACTAAATGCAATTAACTAATTGAAATGAACTAAAATGAATGTAAAAGTGCAATTTAAGCTATGTTTGAAAACACATTGTGATATGAAAACTACTATGAAAATGGAGAAATTGAAAGAAGTATGCAAAACAGAAAGAGATGGATGAAATCAGAGTGCACCTGGATGAAATGTGAGTTGTCTGGAGTGTCTGGAATGCTGATGAATTTTACTAGTTTTTCATAGCGGGACTCATTCGCCCAGAGTGGTAAATCATTCCTATTGATGAAAAAGTGTTGGGAATTGATTTCTGACAGTCGGGATCCGAGATCTGACAAAATACAGATTTTTAGGTCTCAGGTGGGACTCATTCGACACCCATGGTGAATGGGTTCCACCTGGGACCTAAAACCAAGTGTTAAAAATAATGTTGTGTTTAATGTTGTTTGTTGGGATAATATGCAAAAATAGACTTAATATAAGCATATGAGGGCATAAAGGGACAAAATAAAGCATGAGAAAGGTGTAAATAAGGAGATGTGCCTAGAAAAGTGTGAAGGCTTGTTACAAGACTTTACAACACTTCAATATAGGATTTTTTGATGTGTAAAAAGGTGATTTTTAGGTAAATTGTATTAAATAGAGTCTAGAAGAATGTAGAAATGTCTTACAACACTTCACAACACCTTCACAAGAGGTCATTCTTTGAATTTTAGTACCTAAATAAGCATGTCCAAGCCATGATACAACATAGAATTAGAGAAACACAGATCCAACACCATGAAACAAGACCTAAAAGGCCATCAAAATGAAAAGGGGCCATTTTTCTATAGCACACTCATATATCTACTTGTGGACATAGCTGTATGTATGTGTGCATTTACATATGCATATAGATAAATATACATGCATGCAATTGAGATTTCCCTGTGTTATACAACTTGCTGGTACATATGTGTTTGGATATATATGCATATATGCATACACAATTCAATATTTACAACTATATGTGAGTTGTTCTAAAGAGAATGTTCTTTTTATCTTGTTTACAATGTTCTTAGTGCATAGAATATCTTGACAGAGTTTTGTGTAGATATATGTGTCGATGATGTATTTGTCTATATAACTATCATGTCTGGCTAACCATCTAATGCTTACTACATCTTCTTGCTAATACTTTGTGATCCCTAATGATAGTGCCATGTTGGATGTGGATGTAGTATGCTTCATGCCTATAATGTTTGTTATGTATGTTATGCAGCTCAATCCACAACCTAGTGTTGAACAATGCATTTTTGAAACTACTACAATCTCCTCGCTTATTTTGGTCAGTTTTAAATAGAAAGTATTATTGCACAACCACTGGAAATATATGTAGCACATACATAAGACAATCTTTGCATGGTATGTTGTGAAAGGTGACACTTTTTTCCTGTGTCCATGCAAATCAAAAAGCTCGAGTTATAGAGGTTGCCTTCTTTTCTATAAGTCAGAGTTGATTATTGTTCTCTAAATTAGGGTATATTTTTCCCTTTCCTCTTTTCTAGCATGTCCCCTGTGATAATTTTCTGCCAGTGCTTCTCTTCAAAAACATGTCTGTGGTTTGCATGGGATTCTTAGCATGAATTTTTTTCTATGCTTCTTTGTATGGCATAATATTTCCACCTATGTTTGCAACAGAATAAAATTCTTAACATAATCCAGTCTTCCTTTTATGGTCTGTTGCTCATTATCCTAGGTTTTTTTCACCCATATATGCACCTCTTCAGAAAGGCTTAGATTTGGCTCAAAGGTTAGGCATACAAAAACATTGCACCGAATAGCAATCAACTAAATTGCTTGCCTCAACTGTGTAGACCTACCTTTGTATTTTGCTATAAACTATAGGATAGATATCGACAATTACAGTGCACTATAAATCAAACAAGATAATCTTCTCCAACAAAACTATTCATTATCATCATCATCAAAAGTTGCTCTTCTTTACAGTAAGTGAATTGCTTCTCCTTTCCTCTTCACCTCTATGCATATAGAATTTGGACCCTCTCTCGATTCACTTCATTATCATTTTGTATATGTGACATGTAATTGTCCTATTACATATATTCTTCTTATAAATTATATAGCCACTTAAATTTCCTGTTCTAGATATTGCTTGCCAATAAAGCATGTTTGCAGTACCAAAGTTCACAATTTCCTTCTGTGTAGGTTTATCCCATTGAAACGATTTTAGATTACAGCTACATTGTATTTGTATACAAGATGTAATGCTCCCCAAAAATGCTAAATCGCTTTACGATCTCATGTTTACATATTGTATGTCCTTCACCTATATTCCATTTATATATAATGTAAACCTGCGTATCTTTTTTTCCATTTCTCATTTCACAACTCCATGTCAAATTATAACAAATGTATAACGTTCATTTCCACTAAACAAATTCCCTCGAATGCTATACCATTTCCTTAAACATTCACCAAAGTGGTGCACAATTAATGTTACTACTCAAGGGTTTTCTCATAGCTAATGATGCTCCATAACCTAATATGCTAGGCTGGAGAGTAGGATTCCTTTTATGTGTCCAGAATCCAATCCATTTTGTACAAAAGGCAATTCTACAATTTCTTTACTTACTTTGTTCTACTACAACTCCATTGCCTCTCATTTTTAATTAATTCTATAAGTCTTTATATTTTATCATTTGTTTATTCTCTACTAATCAAAACAATTTTCCTTTGTAGGCCTTTTCATCTGATTAGATCTTGTATTGAGTCATTGGCGGCTGAAACATTACTCTCACCATTGATCATAGTGGTGGACAGTTTATTTTCTTGCTTGGGGGTTTGGTGAGAGTGCACGATGCCCCATGAGGAAATATGGTAGGGTGGAAATCAGGCCTTGATTTTTTTTAGCCATAGTGTATTCTCCCACACACACCAAGTATGGCTAAATTATAATCACTCCATTCAATAGAACTATAGCTATGAGTTTTACCTTCCCATTTTCATGGTTATTATGCAATAAAATAGTTAATGTTGTGTGGTTCATTCTATTTTTGAATAATCAGGTCACAGTAAACTTCACACTTTTTATTCTTGTAGACCATATTCTAGCCATAATGCAGTGTTTGATGAACTACTCTATTACAAACAACCTTTCAAAAGAATGATAGTGACTAGAAAATTAGTGACAATGGCCAAATGGACAATCATATCCTCATGTACGCTATATTGATTGTAATAAGCAATATTCATTTCGCCATTGATCAGAGTGGTGGGAAATGTATATTCTTTCTTGGGAGTTTGGTGAGAGCTGATGAGGCTCCATGACCCAATATGGTAGGGTGAAGAGCAGGCCTTATTGTGTTGAGTTTTATTTTATAGTTTTTTATGTATAGATTGCTATCTTTCTCACATAGTATTCACAAAAAAAAAAAAAAATTTAGGTTGTGGTTACAATGTACTAAAATAGTTCATCTTATAAACTTTATGTTAGCCTACATTGACCATTGTTGATAATTGATATCTTGCTTAAGCTATATCGTTCCATAGAGGAGGCCGGGAAAATAGAGTGGTTGTACAAGAGGCCAGCAAAATGTCATCAACATTGATTGTTGTATGGTTTTCATGTAGTGGTGATCATGCAAGTAATATATGTTTTAATGTCCTCATAAAACAAAATGAATGTCTGTGCAGTTATTGATAACGTATTTTTTGGTCTCATTCTCTAGGTTTATGTTGTTGTTGAAGGTGGCTATGGAGGCCTACAAAATAGCATCAGCATTAATTGTTGTATGGAAACCACATAGTGGTGATGGTGCAAGTAACATTTGTTTTAAATTCCCTGACATACAAAACAAATGTTTGTCCAGTTATAAATAGCGTATTGTTTGGTTTCATTGTCTAGGTTTCTATTGTTGTTGAAGGTAGATGTCAGTCAGCATTGCAAGCTTCTTTGGGAATCTCTTTGAAGTTGGTTGGATTTTATCTTGTGTTCTTTTCATGTGTTCATGGTTGCAAAAGCTCTGGGTTCTGATAAATTTGCGTTCATTTTTTGTAGGTGGTGGAGAAAGAACGGAGGGAAGAGATAGCAAGCGAGTAGAGATGTAATTGAAGGAAGCAGGAAGAGGTGTATAATTTTTATTCTTCCACCCCCATCACTACTTGGTCTTAGTTAGTTCTATAATCTCTCCATATTTGCAGTTGTTGCAAAGAACATGCTTCTCCTTTAGGAGAGAGAGTTCAAGAAGTGGGATGTTGATATTCCGGTATAGATGCTAAATAGATGAATGAGATTTCAAACAACTATGAAGATGAAGAGATGATAAGATTGGCTAAGACAATGGGAACATTGATTTCACCATTCATCATAGTACTGGCCACCCAATATTAGAGAGCAAGCCTCATTTTGTTATGTATATGCATATATATGACATAAGTTTTAAGGAAGTAAATAAAACATCATTTCTCAATCCTTTATTATGGATGTGCATACCACTCTCCAAAGCTTTCATCAAATAATTATACCAACCAGTTGATTGGCTTGTCTATGCTACCAAATTTTTCATACATGTCTCTAAAAAATTGGTATATACTCCTCCCACATTGATATCTCTTTGAAACTATTTTGGTTTTCATCTCTATTTCTAAATTACCTCATCACTAAAGCTACCTCATCACCAATGTTGTGATATATTTAAAATGTTTCCTTGATTAGTCTACCTACAAGTGATTCTAACCCTTCTCTCCACTGTTTCAAGACTCTTTACTCAAGGCTAAGTTAGCAACATGGGGAAAGGTGCAGCCTATCTTATAGAGCATCTACCAAAAACAACAAACCATCAACAGTACTTTTGACCCTAAACACAACTTGAGAAGATCAATTGATAATTCACCAAAAACTCATTTCAACTCTCAACAAAAACCCTTCATTTTTAGAGCATTGCTATAAAGCATCAAATCATCAAACTTGTCTCCAAACCTTTATCAAACTCAAAAACATCTCAACCATCATCATTTTAATAGGAACAAAGCAAAAACCTAATTAGGAAACTCTTAATCCATTCATGCATTCAACAAGCACCAATTTACTATTCAAAGCAACTTGCTCCACAAGGAAAAATGATAACAAACCAACCATTTATGCTTCTAATCTTTTACTAGACTTCCAAGAAACTATAATCATCATGCTTTAGATTGAAATATTAAACCAAATACCTTGTGAGAAAACTCTAAAACATTCAATCTTGATCAACATGCATACTCAAGTCACCAATTTGCACCATGGTTCCACATTACTCAAAACACCAAAATAAAAAACTTGCTTTCTAAACTTTGTTCAAGCATTAAGACATATCTACCAACATCACTTAGACAGATTCAAACAAAAATTCATCAGTCAAATCACCATTTGTACAGAATTACTCTTTTTAACAGTCAAGGCACCAAATTCCTAGTGGTGCAACTTTTGTTATGTAACTCGTGTGACCAAACGGACTGTTCCAACGCATCTGAATAGGTATTTTTATGCTAGGAATGGTCCTCTTTTGCATGCAAACACACAGAATTGCTTTGAGCTACGTTCAACCGAATCGATCCCTTACTAGTCGAAAGTGCAAAATGGCTACAAACTTCAGCATGATATTACTCGGATACCACAATGCTTACAAACTTTTCGTTTGATCCTATGGGATTGCATTAGGCCCCTCTATAATAACCTCTCTCAGTTTTTGCTATCTTAGAGGCATTCTCCCATGGTGGCAAATTTTCACTTGGGGGAAAAGTTGTCAAATGCAAGTAGTTGAAATTTGCAAAGTGGTGCAACTTTCATTCTGCAACTCATGTGACCAAACAAACTATTCCAACCTATCTAAATAGGTATATTTACACTAGGCCTATGGTCCTCTTTCACACCCAAACACGTGGAATCGCTTTGAGCTATGTTAAGTCAGATCGATCCCTTAAGATTCCAAAGTGCAAAATGGATACAAACTTCAGCATGTTGTTACTTGGATACCATGATGTTTAGAAACTTCTTGTCTAATCCTATGGTATTTTTTTGGGCCCCTCTACAATAACCTCTCTTGGTTTTCACTATCTCAGAGGCATTTTCCTGTGGTGGAAAATTTTCACTTGGGGAAAAAGTTATCAAATGCAAGTAGTTGAAAGTTACAAAGTGGTGCAACTTTTTTTCTGCAACTCATGTGTCCAAATAAAATATTCCAACACATCCAAATAGGTATGTTTACACTATGCATGGTCCTCTTTCACACCCAAACACGCGAAATCGCTCTAAGCTATGTTCAACCAAATCAATCCCTTAAGAGTCCAAAGTGCAAAATGGCTGCAAACTTTAGCATGTTGTTACTCAAATACCATGATGCTTAGAAACTTCTCATCCAATCCTATAGGATCACATTGGGCCCCTCTATAATAACCTCTCTCGATTTTCTCTATCTCAAAGGAATTTTCCTGTGGTGGTGAATTTTCACTTAGAGAAAAAGTTGTCAAATGCAAGTAATTGAAAGTTGCAAAGTGGTGCAACTTTCGTTCTGCAACTCGTGTGACCAAGCAAACTATTCCAACATGTCTGAATAGGTATTTTAACACTAGAAATGGTCCTCTTTATCACCCAAACATGTGGAATTGTTCTGAACTATGTTCAACCGGATCGATCCCTCAAGGGTCCAAAGTGCAAAATGGTTGCAAACTTTAGCATGTTTTTACTTAGATACCATGATACTTAGAAACTTCTCATCTAATCCTATAGGATCAAGTTGGGCCCCTCTACAATAACCTCTCTCAATTTTCACTATCTCGGAGGCATTTTCCCATGGTGGAAAATTTTCGCTTGGGGAGAAAGTTGTCAAATGCAAGTAGTTGAAAGTTGCAAAGTGGTGTAACTTTCATTTTGCAACTCGTGTGACCAAACAGACTACTCCAACACATCTGAATAGGTATTCTTACACTATACATGGTCCTCTTTCACACTGAAACATGTGAAATTTCTCTAAACTACGTTCAACTGGATCGATCCCTTAAGGTTCCAAAGTGCAAAAGGGAAGAAATCTTTGACAAACTATTACTCAAAAATCGTGATGCTTAAAAACTATTTTTCTAATCCTACGGGATCATGTTGGGCCCCTCTACAATAACCTCTCTCAATTTTTGTTATCTCAGATTCATTTTCCTGTGGTGTCCAATTTTCACTTGATGGAAAAAATGTCAAATGCAAGTAGTGTAGTGGGCCCTCTATTGAATATTGTTGTTGTAGAGTAGTTGCAGGGCCTATACGACCTGATGGTGACTCCAAATTGATTTGAATTGTTGTTTCAGTGTCTTATCTATCATTTTGACCGAGTTTGAGGCATTCGCATTGGGGATGTAGCATCTTATTGAGTTTTCCCTATAGGTGGGTCTAAAACTCCAATTTAAAGGTTTTGAAGACATCGAAATATTATTATGGCCCATTCCACTGACTGTAACTCCTATATCTTATTGGAATGGGTCTGATATGGTAGGATTTAGTTGATTGAATGGTTTTGAGAGTAGGAGAGGTCATTTTGGAGTTTGGGCATGATGCCCTAATTGTAAAATTTGAATGTTTTGAGTGAAATTTGATGGTTAAAGGTGGGTAGGTGAGGAAAACTCTTAGGGAAAAAATTTTTGGTGACAGATTAAGTATGTGCAGGCCATTTGAAGCATGTTTGATGCATTGGTGAAGTGTAAACAATTTGGGAAGTTGGATTTTCAATAAACCCCTTTGTAACTAGCTAAAAATGAGGGTTGTGTATAAAGAGGACTTAGTGAGCGGTTCATTGGCTAAAAGTTGTAGATTTGGTAGTTTAATAGACTGGTAAATGACTGTCCATAGGTATTTTGGATTGGCAGATTGTTTAGAGGAGATTTTCTTTGTAAATTAGGCCTATTTGGCTTAAGTGGACAACACAGAAGCATTAGTTTGAGGGATTTGTTCCAAAAGAGTTATATGAGCTTTTGAGATATGTTTTGGTATGCCTTAAAGGATGTCTAAAAATATAATTGGTTAATGGGTTTGAGATCAAATTTTTGAGATAGGTCCAAGAAACTAGGTCTGTGGACCTCAAGGCAAATAGTGAAGTTGTGAATGGAATCACCCTAGTTAGGGTTTTGGAGATTGAAGGCTTGTTGAAAGCAGTTAAATTTGTGATTGGTAATTGATGGCCTCCCTAATCTGCATCACTTCTCTCCTGTTGCAATTTTGGGTGGATTATTACTTTCAAAGTATTGGGAATGCTTTTCCTATTTTCTAGTTGGAAGTTGTCATTCTAAAAGGCTCATATCTTGATATATTTTATACTCATTCTTAATCAATTATCAAATTAATAATTAGTGCATTTATTTATAGTTAATCTTTTCTTTTCAATTTGTGCAATTTTGGAATTTGTAACTCTACTAGTATTCCTAGAAATATTAAATTTGTTTAGCATTAATCAATTAATATTCAAGAAAAACCATGAAGGACAACAATGATCAATTCTAGGGCTAACAAATTAATAAGTATACATGTGAATAA